>JALKBU010000925.1:0-20631 GCA_023091735.1 Trichomonas tenax
GTGGCTTGCTGACTGTTGATGCCTTGATTGTGAGGGAATTGCAAGAAAATCGAAGAACTTGGGAATTCTTGAACGAATGGCCACTAGTTCTTCACTGCCTAGAGGTGTATCTCCACTGATAATCCTCGAAAGCAGTGAAAAACTAATGGAGAAAACGCAAAGAATATTGTAACGTACAGTTTTTTCAATTTGTTTCTGTTTTATTTAAGTTATTAAATTCCAACAGGCATCCAAAATACTTTCAAATTATTGATTTTAAATGATTAAAGAATGCGTAAATCACCCAATTTTTTACTTTTTAATATTTTCCATTGAATGTTAGACTAATGTTTCAAGGCATTGTCTTGAAATATCTATAAATGAAAAACGAAAATTGAAATTCAGAATCTAAATACAATGCTAGGCTTTCTCTAGCTTCAAGTTCAGAAATTCTGTATTCCGCATCAATTTGATCATTTTTCGGCCTTGTTTGCTTTTTTAGATTAAGACATCGAAAGAGAACACAATTTGGTGAAAAACACATATGTTAAAAGTGATTTTTGGGCAATTATATACTTTTGAAAATCGAGTAATCAAAAATTAACACACATCTATTCTACAAATATATTATATATACATTGTATTTTATAAACACACAAGAGAAATCAATCAACTTCAATATCCAAAAAAATTAATTTATACGAAATTGCTCATTAAACAAGACTCAGCTCAAACAATTCAGACTGTATACTCAACACACAGACTAATTCATAAGAATTCAAGCTTTCATGTAATGCGTTCAGATACAGCTTAGCTAAGCAAAAACCGACAAGTGCTCATATATATTAAACAAATGAGCTGACAAATAAGTAAAAAAGGCCAAATTTCGTTAATGTCAATGACTGATTATTAAAAGCCGATAAGAAAGGAGAGCTTCAATCGCTTTTGTCAAGGAAAAGCTCCAAACATCTTAACTGTGAAAGCGATTTTTCTATCTAGAAATATTAAAATATGTCTTGTTTTTCCTTTTTAAACGATATGATATGCTGCTAATGTGTTTGTTAAATACAAAATAAGAAAAAACCAAGATCAAATAATATTGTTGTTTGGCTAAGTCAAGACTTTTTAAATTCGCAGCAATCAACGGAATTGAGCTCCTTGATAACTGTACACCCGAACAATTTTTGATTAATTTTTTTTATCTAAAAAATAAATGTTTTGAGCTAAAGTTACTTGATTTCTGGTGCAGCCCTTCGAATTCTCCGCGCGTCTCGAAATACCGAAAGTCGCCCGATGAAAGGGACGCTTGTATTGAATCTCAATAATAATAATGAATTCTGATCGCGATTTTCAGACAATCAACAGCTTCTAGCGCACGAAAACCCAAAATTACACTGAAAAGAAAGCCCATTTCCCACAATCACAAACAAATCTCACCAAAACCCGGAAATATAGCCTCTCGTATACTCATAGAATTGAAAACAACAACCACAACAAAAAAACAACATAAAGCGAAAAAGCGTTTATCAATTATTCAAAAAGCTTTTTCAATACGCTTAAATGGAAAGCGAAGGCGCCCAAAACTAATTAATCCTGCAAAACACTGACCTCAAAAAGCTATAAATGAAGAGAAAATCGAAAAAAATCTCTCATGGCCCAAAAAAGCACACAAAAGACGTTTTGGCGAGAAAAGGGAATCTTATATCGATATAATGCCTTGATGTGAGGAAATCTTAAAAAGTTCCCAGAAATGTACTTTTTCAGAGAACAACCCTCTTTTTCAGAATTTTGAGCGGTCGCTTTCATTTTGCTAGATGAAGCATATCAAATGCGTTGTTGTCGGTGATGGCGCCGTCGGTAAGACCTGCCTTCTCATTTCATTCACTACCAATGCCTTCCCAGGTGAATACATCCCAACAGTTTTCGATAACTACTCTGCAAATGTTATGGCTGAGGGACACCCACCAGTCAACTTACAGCTCTGGGATACAGCTGGCCAAGAGGACTACAAGAAGCTCAGACCACTCTCCTACCCACAGACAGACGTTTTCCTTCTATGCTTCTCCTTGGTCTATCGTGCATCCCTCGAAAACATCGAGACAATGTGGATCAAGGAAATCAAGGAGTACTGCCCAGACAAGCCATACATCCTCGTTGGTCTCAAGTCAGACCTTCGTGATGAATTCGATCAGCGCGCTGACGAGCTCCGCGCTAAGGGTTTCGAGCCAATCCCACGCGCTAAGGGCGAGGAAATGGCTAAGAAGATCAACGCCTGCTCATACATAGAGTGCTCCGCCCTTAAGAGCTACAACCTTACGGAGGTTTTCGATGAAGCCGTTAAGTACGCTCTTGATCCACCAACCCAACAGAACCAGAAGGATCAGAAGTCCGAGGGTGGATGCTGTGAGCTCATCTAAACTATTCAAAAAAAAAAAAACAAATAGGGCCAGAGTTAAAAAATTCATGTTGAATGCTATGACAAACAACTAATTGGACTCGGTGTAATAATAAAAAGGAATTGTAATATAATATCTGTTTATAAGGCCTTTTATGAAATCATAAACGTACTAAGATAAAAACGATGGATATTGAGCATTCCGTTCTAGAGCAGGGCTTCAAATACGGTTATCAGGTGGAGCAGACAGAGCGCCAGGTTGTGCTGACGTTTAATTTCTTGGACGCGGTCCACATCGACCAATTCACAATCTTATATGACAAAAACAAGCACAACGTAATCATAAAGAGGAGGAATAAGGAGCTCCTCCTGTGCGGCCACCTCTATGATGCAGATGATTCGCCACTTGAGCAGTCTGTCGTCGGAAAGTCGTTCATCCTAAAGATCAACAAGATGCACTTCGATCCCTGGCCGGTCGTCATCGCCACGGAGATGGACGGCGAAATCGACGGGAAGTCGGCGTTCCTGCTGTGCTTACTTGAGGATGCGCAAAATAACTTCGCCAAAGCGTACGAAATGCTCTCCAAGGCGGTGGAACTCGGCTACATCCCTGCGATTCTGTACCAGGCGACGATACTCAGCGACCCTGAGAACCCTTACACCGACATCGACGTAGAGAAGAGCTTGGATCTCTACCAGACGCTGATGACGAAGGTCGTCGACCCGTCTGTCGGCACCAAGTATGCGCGCCTCCTGATCAAGAACAACAGGTTCGAAGAGGCCGAGCAAGTTTTACTTCAGATTGAGAGCCGATTCCCTGACGCTAAATTCGAGTTAGCCAATCTTTATCTCGACAAGATGGACAAGGCGGACATCGCGTACGAGAGATTCAGCGAACTCGTCAACAAGGACTACAAGGAAGCGATGCCAAAGCTCGCGGACATGCTCGAGAACGGCATCGGAACAGCGGTCGACAAAGTTGCTGCATGGATGATCAGGCGCACGTACAGCGACCTCCCAGAGAACATAGACACATCTATACAGATGTCTCCTAAGAAGTCCAACCTCAGGACGACAAGTGAGTCGCTGGCAATTTCTCCATCTGCAAAAGCGGCTTTAAGGCAGAGCTCAGACGTCGTTTCTCACACTTTCGAGTCGCAGCCAATCAGAAAGGAAGTAAGCTCATCAATGTTCACAGAAGTTCCGGAGGCGAACATGCAAACCCCGAAGAAGAATCCGGAGATTGGAGACTCTGTGTCGAACGAAGTGATGCCTTTCTCGCCGAAGAAAGTCATCAGCCAGGGCTCTCACATCGACGTCGATGAACAGAGGAAGATCCTTGAGGACGACAACAAGGACTCACAATGGCTTGTCATCACTAAATCAGCCGCTGCAGGTGCCGGCGCTGTTTTGGCTATCTATGGACTTATTAAGCTCATTACAAAAATCACCAAGAAGAAAAATGAGTAATTATTTTTTTTTACTAAATCTGTTTTACTTCAAACAATAATATATATAATTCTAATTCAAGTTAATCTGTGTGTGCATCGATTCTGAATAGATCGAAATGCCTTCTTCATCGTTATGCGTGTCAGGAATTCCGCGGAGTTTTATGCATGGGAAAGGCCAACACAAAAAAGCCTTTCTCGTGCCGCAGACGGACTCAAAGTTCCTGCAGCAGCTCCTTCCGGGTGTCGGCGACTCCTTGTTCTTCCACCTCTCGATCAGAGTCAAGTTGTGAGCCAAGTTATTCATCGCAGAAACGAACAATCTGAACGCGAAAATAAACAAGAAAATCGTCGCCAGCATGAATATAAAGCCAGGAATCGAGTAGTAATCGAACTTCTTCGTCTTCACCGCCGTCTGCATGATGTCCTTTGCCCAGAAATACTTGAAACCAATCAATTCTAAACAATATAACGAGGCCCAGCCTGTCAAAAGGACGAAATAGCGCTGGTTCTTCAGCCCAATCCACGATTGCGTCCAATAGCAGAAGTGATCCGCCCTCAAAACGTACCTCCTCGCGTCAATCGAGAAAGATGCGCGCTCAGGGCGCTCGTGGGTCCTCCCGAAGTCGACCTGCTCCTGGTAAACGGCGATGGAGGACATCATCGACTCCCAGTCGTAGTCGTCCTGCCTCGTTATGCACCAGTTGTAAGGCAGATATCCGGGTCCAGTGTAGATAATCGCGATGTAAGATATGATAACGTTCAGAAAAGTAACGGTGAGCACGGAGTAGACCGCGTAGTTCCATATTTCGCTCGGAAATTTGTGCGCCGTTTTAAAAAGCGGGCTCGTCTCCCAGATGAAGAGCACGAAGGACGAAACGAGGAGGCAGATGACGAGGAGGGGCACTTTGAGGCTGACACGCCAGTGTTCGCAGATTGTGAAATCTCCGACGGGGAAATAAGCGGCGCGGCAGCAGCAGCAGCTCTTGTCGATCCAGTCGGTGCGGACGCTGCCTGCGTACTCGACTTCGACAGTCGGAACTTGCGCGTTGTTGATTAAAGGCCGATCATCAATCATTTAGAAAAAAAAATAAAAAACAAATGTTTACATAAATAAAATATCTACATATTTGTCGTCTGCGCAAGAGTTGTTCTTTCAAAGAATTCCCTCATCAACTGGTTGGACGTCCTTCCGATCGATCTGCCGGAGAGAACCTGCTCGAGCTTGGCCTTGGAGGCTCTCAGCTGCTTCGTAGCGACTTCGTCAGTCGTGGATTCGAGCTTCTTGAGAACTTCTTGGAAGCGTGGTTCCCAAGCTTCGAGCTCCATCTTGACGAATGGAACGATGTCTTCTGTGCTCTGTGAGCTCTTGAACTCCTCTGTCTTGATGACGAACTGCTTGAAGTAGCCATAAGGCCTAACGAAGTCGGAGAATGATGTCTTCGTGATTTCGCCACACTTCAAGATTTCTGCCATCAGCTTCGTGTGCTCGTGGACAGGAATCTCCTGACGTGATGCTTGGAGCGCGGTTCTGAACTGCGTGAATGTCTGGATGTTTCCGTGCCGGAAGAATTCGGCGCAGATCTCGTCGTATTTCCCGTTCTCGTCAATATATGCATTAGCGAGATATCCAAGAACTGCATCGAGTTCCGCAACGTTTTGCCTGCCAAACCTGATTGAACCGTCTTGCGTGATCTTGGCAATTCTTTCTGTGTAAAACTTCAGCGTTCTTCCCTCTGTGAACCTTTGAAGAACGACATCACTGGCGCTTATCAACGACGCAGATGGGAATGGAGAAATGAAAGCCTGATCAGTGCCTTCGTTCTCAGGGAACAAAGGACCATTGTGCTCTTTGTTCATTAGACTCAAGCAGTACAAATAAAAATGGAGGACTTCGTTATCTAAAGGATCAACTAAACCGATGAATCTAACGAAAAACTCTGCACGCGATGATTCTTGGCGAACGCTATATGCGTGCGTGAATAAATCTAATATAGTCTGTTCTGTTTCTTCTCTCGTTCCATATAAGTTTAAGAACGTTTCATATATAAAGTGGTGGAAAGAAACTTTTGCCATTTCTTGAATTCCGTTGGACTCTATCGCCGCGAGATAGTAGGAATACACGAAAGAGATCGACGCTGTTAACCAGACCGGTTCATGAGTTCTTGGCTGTGCATTCGCAGGCAGAGAGAGGAACAGCTCTGAGAAAGCTGTCCTGATGCCAGACACAGCGGTGGAAAGTGTGCTTTGCTTCAAAAATGCATCTAATTCATCCATTAAATTCATCAACTCCAAATTTGTTATTTTCTTTGCACGGATCTTCTTCCTGATCTCTTGCATCTTTCCGCGCATGTCTTCGGCCTTGAATGTTGGCGCTGGTTCCGATGGCGTATCGTTGTCCATTGCTGACTTTATTCCCAATTTCTGCTGTAAATCACGAAGCTCCGCCAGCAAAGCGTTTCTAGACGCAACTTGTTCGTCGATTTTTTGTTGAAGATTATCGAATTTTGACAAATCTTTCTCATGCGACTCATTCCATCTGTTCATTTCCTCGTTATACGCGTTCTGCACCGACTCCAGCCTTCTCTTGCTGAAGTCCAAGTCCGTTTTCAGGAACTGAACTCTCTCCTTGTGGCATTGCAGGATATATTGCCTCTCCTGCTTCTGGATCTGGACGAGCTTCGACAGAAGGTCCTGGTTCCTCTTCCATATCACCGCGAAGAGCCTTCCTCTCTCAGCGCAAGTCACGGAGACTTGGCGCAGCAACTCGTTGAATGCGACCGAAAACCAGTGCTGAGCGTTGGTGCACACATCGAGTGGATTCTCGTTCGTCTCGAGATTCTCCGCGAGAACAGAATTTAACCATTCTCCAAGTAATTCGACCTCTCTCTTCGACGCCGGGGAGCTAGATGGGAACAGGTTCGCGCGCCACGACTTCACGCCGAGAGAAGAGCGAGTTTGCGGCCGTGCCTGGATAACTTTGAGATTATTTTTAGTTCCAAGCAGCGGAGTCCCGATGACAGAGTTCCGGAGAGGTTTCATCTTCGTCGCCGTCAACGCCACCGATGTTACGGGCCTCGCTCCCGTACCAAAGACGGATACGGGAGGCGCTTGCATTTTTCTCTAAAACGAACAAAATCAAGAGGGGTGTGAAAAATTAATCAGGGGTGCAAAGTATCAAATGCATAAAAAATGCGTAAAAATAAAGCATTTATTCGTGTTACAGCCAATATACAACTAAAGGCTGATGTAATATCTCAATATTCGTAGCTATTGATGAGATATCAAAAAAAAAAAAAAAAAGAAATCTATAGCTATCTACTCTTCATGGTGTATGAAGTATAGAATATAAATGTGCATCGAGAATATCAATAAAATATAGTGGACTTAAACCCAATTGAGTCCACAGACTATTCGGAAAAGGGGAAAAAATGGAATTACTGAATACTGAAAATCATCCTTTATTCAGTCTATAATGTGCACAGGCCGATATTCCTATTTGACTGCATTAGGAGTAAAATACATTCATTGAATAAATTAGTCGCAATTACTTATGTTTCACAAGATAATCAGCCAACAAAAAGGTCCCGTGGCAGAATGTACGTTATTAAAAAAGTCACTTTTTGGCCTCAGTCGAAGTTTAGTTTTGATGTCTCTGTGAGGATTCAAAACTCGACTTTTTCTATATGGCACAATCAACAATGTAACTCAGCGCATTTATCATTTAACCTATTTAGGTGCTCTGTACTAAAGTTATTGCAAAGATATTGCGATTTTTAGACTTTGTTTGTTTCTGGCCTTGGCGTTACCAGTATCTTTCTACAAGAGTATCTGGCATCGGAATCCGTCTTGAAACATACATGTTAAAATTCGAAATTTGTACCACAAAATTTTTTCCGATTTTTTGGCTCCATCTTCTACACAAAGCTGCTACTAACATTCCTCTGATCATTCACAAGTTTGCTAAGGGTCGCTACAGAGGGTTTTTGAGATCCGATTATTATCTCCACATTTAACGATGATTTATGCATATTTATATAAATCCGTGTAATTTATATCAGTAGTTCGGTTCAATTACAGATATAAAATTATCAATATCTCTATTTAAGATTTCATTCATAATGTTTTTATATAATTTTGTTCTTTTTCTTTGAGTAAATACTTTTACCTTTATAATCATATCTATAACTAGCTTATCAATTCATTTGATGAACATGAATTTTTTACTTTTTTGAAAATGTTGAAATATTTAAGCGTTGTATGTTGTTTCTCTGATCAGTAGTCCAATTAGTCTGTTTAAAAGGGGGATTTCACTTTTTGGTTTGTCGGCCATATAAAACCTCATGGAGAGAGACACTGCTTTGCACACTCTTCTGCAAAGCTCTATATATATATATATATGCATCAGTACTGCCTCCATATGATAGAATATACTATGACTCTAAAAAATTTGTCACAATCTAGAAATTTCGAAATTAAAATCAATCTCGTCAGAACATAGCGCCACATCTTACGAAGAGGTACATCAGCAACATACTATAACGATGAATAAATGCGAGTGATAAATTGAATATAACTATGATGTATTATATAGCATTATGACGAGTATCATTTAGTGATGATGAAGTTGAAATGAAAATATTGGTCTTCAAATTATAATGTTATATTTGATATTTTAAATATGAACAGATGAAATAAATTAACGATATTCAAATTGACATCTGCACCATGCTCAACAAGGTATTTAACAATATCTAATGAATTATTTTCTACTGCAACTGAGAGAGGTGATTTGAAATGATACAGTGAATTTCGTACTGCAAAGATAGATTACGAAAAAGATTTATGATCATTCCAATAACTTTATAATAAAAATCAAATAGCAAAGGAGAATTTCATACCAAAGCTATGAATTACATTTGATATTGATATATTAGATTTCAATGCAATGAAATTCATTGAAAGATGATGATAAAACGAGATTGAGAAACGTCTACTATCAAGTTAACATCTGCGCCATGATCAACAAGATATTGAATAATCTCTAACAATTTTACACAGACTGCAGTGTGTAAAGGACCAAGAAGAATTTTTAATCCAAAATGAAAATGTTCGATATCATTTTGAATTTATGAATTTCTTTATTGTTTATTTCTGCGCCATTTTCGGCAAGGAATTTGACTATTTCGAGAGACATACAGTTTACAGCATGTGTGAGAGGAAATAATCGCGAATCATTGATGTCTGCTCCATATTCAACAAGGAATTTTACTATATCTAGAGAATCTAAATCGATTGCATTTATGAGTGGCGACATATTATGGAAAGATAATCATTATTTTGCCATTCGTTGACATCAAAACCTTTCGAAATTAAAAAACTAAATGCTGCAAAATTACATCCAAAAAAGCTTTTGGAAACACAACGAGAATTCGCGGGAATTTTAAAATTATCAATTATCCAATCTGCAACTGAATTATGATGAAATTGAAGAGCATCATCATAAAATTGCCCAAAATCAAAGTTCTTTAAATGCAGTTCATTAATTATAGAAATGTTAATGCCCTGAATTGCTGAACGGCATTCTTCTAACGAAAAATCTATTCCGTTGTTTTCCAAAATCTTAAAAATGTCAATAGATCCGTATTTGCAAGCAAAAGATGGAACTGTGATTTCCTCAATTATATCATTATATATATAATATTTGGAAAGTTCATCTTGAAATCTTTTAACATCATTATATAATATGGCTGAATAGAGTTTCTTTTCTTCGTTGATTACATTCATTAGATCATGAATTACATAATCTGGGAAAATCTTTAGATTGTCGTCCGAATATTTTGTTTTTTCTGCAATGGCTTCTGTTGAAAGAGATGGATTTGTTTCATAGCATATTATCATCTTGAACAGTTGTAAATCCCTATTTAAAAGTTTAAGAAATAAATTCTCAATAAATTTGCGTTTGCCTCTGAGAAATATTTTGATTTTATCAAATGCTATGATTAAGTCTATTTGAGGAAATTTCTGATCAAAAACAATTTCCTCCACCTGAATGTAGTCTTTTAATACTGGGTGTACTTCAGCTTCCGAAATATGACGATATTTAAAAGAACTAACGTCAATGAAATCATTTGTTTTCATTAAAAATGATAAATTTACCAACAATGTAAAAAAAACAGATTATAAAAGAGATTTTAACAAATAATAATATATACAAGTTATGCCAATGCATCATCATTATCGTGGTGGAATCTTTGAATAATTCTTCTCCTTCTCGCCAATACCGCTTCAGAAGGACCACCAACAATATCTTCCGTTGCAAGTGGAAGTCCTTGCTCAACAGCGCGACGAGCTTTCTTCGGGATGTGACCCTTTTCTTGGATGATAGTGTTGTCGTAGAGGGATGAGAACTGTGGAGATACTTCGTCACCACCATCGTCCTCGATGACAGGAGTATAGCTTGGGTCAATGTCTTCTGCATCATCATCTTTAGAGACTTCTTCCTTAGTTGCAATATCATCCTTGGAGATTTCCTCTTCTTTAGTTGCAGGTGTTACTTCTGCTGGTGCTGGAGTCTTTGGAACCGGCTTCTTAAGTGCTGGAGGGAGGAAATAGCGAGATCTCAACTCCGTTGGCATCTTTCCAACGAATGTAATCATTCTGTCCCATTTCTTCATCTGGCGCTCGTTATCGCATGGATAAGCAAGATTAAAGCCACCAAATGACTGCGGTGGCTTGTTGACAGTTGCCTCGATAGCGGCAATAAGCTCTGGGTCCTTCTGAAGGAGCTCCGGCCACTCCTCGGCAAGGTGCTCTGAGTAATTCTTGATGACATAATCCTGGAGCTCTGGCGATGGAGCAACGATCTGCATAGCGTCAGAGAGCATTGCCATCTTCATCTTGCGTTCATACGGCGTGTTTGTTTCTAACGAAGGACGGTAATTGCACTCAAGGATATATGGATTTAAGTCATTATCGATGAGCACATCAATGCCCAAAATCTGGAAGCAGCGCTGGAATCCGATCCTTGGGCACTGTCTCTCCATTCCCTGCTGAAGGAACTTCG
This sequence comes from Trichomonas tenax, assembly GCA_023091735.1. NCBI lineage: Eukaryota > Parabasalia > Trichomonadida > Trichomonadidae > Trichomonas > Trichomonas tenax. The sequence goes on from JALKBU010000925.1 coordinate 10,889, forward strand.
ATGCAGTGATGACAGCAGACACGATTGCCCTATCAATTTTTGTCCAAAGCTTTTGAACATTGTGTCCTTGATTCTCGAGATCTTTCATTATGTCGGCAATCATCTTGATTATCTGTGTCATATTGATGTCCGGGTTCTTCTTGTTGAGAGACTTGTTCGTTAGTTCTGAGAAAACCGAATTTTCGGTCGCCTTCTTTGAACAGAATCTCGCGACGCCATTCCTGTACACGTAAACGTGCAATGGATTGACAGACGCAATCAGTGCGTAAATCCTGAAATCAAATTTATACCCATCAATCAAAAGTGACGGAATATACTCCTGTGCGACACTCAAACGCTCAATCACTGGCGGTGCGTCACCGATCTCGACTAACGTTATTCCTTCGCCAAGCGATCCTCTGTCCGGTTTGACGATGTACTTTTTCTCCTTCTTGAGGACCTCAGCGTTGAACTGCTCCTGCTGCAGCGGCACGAGGAAGCTCTTCGGCAGGAATTTGAATTGCGAAGAGAAAGTTTGCGCTGTTCTCTGTATAAGTCTGACGAAAGGCGCCTTCCTGCACAGCACGTTCATCATTGGGAACCTATTCACGATCTGCCATGGCTTCAGCTGCCCGTAGAAGTCCTTTTTACGAAGATCGTCCCACCAAACAAGGACCGCTGTGGGATCATCCTTCTTGAATGAGTACCCTGCCATCCGCATGCTGTCCCTGATGAGGGTCTTATAGAGCATGTGGCCCTCTGTCGCGTTGTACTTCGTCATTTTGAAACTTTTTTCAAAAAATTTCTCCACAAAAAAAAAGTCTTGACGATAGAAAATTGCGGATATGGAAAATCAAACATAAATTCTGCTCCGTGATATCGATTCTGTGGACCATGAAGAAGGATCTGTGAAGATTTCGCTATACAAATGTCACTACAACCTCCGGAAATGTTTCAACAAAATTTCGGAAATATTTCTGACATGATTTTGTTCTTAAAATGTTGTTTTGGTTTTACCATAAAATAAAACATATAAAAACTCAATAAAATAAAAGTTTGACAAGTAAATAGTTTATGGAGACAGAGATTTTAGGGCACAATATGAAGAATAAGAAACAAAATACAACATATTTTGATATATTTGGAGACGTCCAGACTGAGGTTGGAGTCCACGAAAATGCGGGAAAGACGGAAATAAACCCAATTGGAGTGAGAAACTTCGTTTTATCCATATTTAATTTAGTATCTATACCAAAGTGGGCGAAAATAGAGCATTCATCACTTGTAAAACGCGTTATTTTCCTGTACTTTCACGGAATAGATCAATTAAAGTTCCTTCAGTATCACGATGAGATATCAAAATTCCATGAACTTAAAGAAAATGGGTTTCCAGCGGTGATTTTGGCTTCTTTGAAGGGAATGAGGATCATTCCTCCTGAACAATCACTTCTAGGATACGCGATTAACCCCAAAGAACTCAAAACATTCACGAGCTTCGAAGAAATGCTTCTCTCAGAGCACAAATTACTCGATAATGGTTTTCCTCTTCCTTTCGATCCAAATCGCGACGATTGGAAAGGAAAGCACAGATTCGAAGAATTTGGTGTGGAACCACTCACTGAAGAAGAGCTATCGCACTATAAATTCCTTCCTGAGCATGTTGAAGGTGTGCACAAAGTTATAGCGCTCGATTGTGAAATGATTGAAACAACTTCAGAAGATGGAGTCAAACATGATGAATTAGCGCGTCTTTCCGTTATCGATGAGAAAGGAAATACAATCATTGATGAATTCTTCAAGCCAGTTTATCCAGTATCTGACCTCAGGACACACGTATCAGGTATCACTCAAGGGAATATTGATGCTGCAACTTTATCATCTTCTGACGGCCTTGCAAAACTTTCCGAAGTTGCTGACCGCGAAACTATCATTGTTGGCCATGGACTTGAGAACGATTTCAAAGCTCTTTTATTATTCCACATGCGCGTTGTCGACACATCATTGATATACAATAACGAGAAAGGCGTCACATATCCAAGAAAGCCGAAGCTATCCAATCTCTATCAGAAATACTTCAAGAAGGAGATGCGCGAGAATGATAAACCACATGATTCGATTGATGATTCACGTGCAGCATTAGAATTAGCGAAGTTCTGCCTCAATCATGCTGTTTCTAATGTCCCCATTGCACCAAAGATTCCTGATATGTTCCAGCAACTCTTGAAAGGCATCGGAAAGATTGATGTTCTCACTCACGAGAAAATGACAAATTACCAAGGCCTCGATGAGCGCGTTAACTGCATCATTGAGGATGAAGATGCTCCGCGTGCTGACAAACTCGTTGAGTGCGTCAAAAATGGAGATAGTGAGTTTGTATTTGCTTTCTTCAACGGTATGGCGAGGTGTGATGTTGTGGATGAAGAAGAAAGAAAGGCGGCTACATTCTATAGCGAAGTCTTGGGAAGAGTTATGGACGTGATGCCGAAGTCATCAATTCTAGTTGTTTACAGCAGTGGTGGATCAACAAGAAGGATATCAGAACTCAAAATTCCTCAAGCAAAGAACGCAGAAATTGCAAAAGTCAGACAAGGACTTTTGTGGGCAAAAGCTACACCACCTGATAAATAAAAATATAGAGATATATTTTGATTTGATTCATTTCAATATATTTTTATGATTTGTAAAATAATTTACATGACAAAACATTATTTTCTTAATAAAATAAAACAAAAATGTGATTTTCCGATTTCTAACTATAGAAAAATCTAATAGTAACAAAACGAAAAGAAATTAATATTTATGGATTGTAAAATAATTTACGTGATAAAATTGCAATTAATAAACAAAATTGAACAAAAATGTGATTTTTCAGATTTCCAGAGCTAGGTAAATATATTAAGAACAAAATGAAGGAAAATAATAAATATGCTTTGTAAAATAGTTTACGAAATTTCCTTTGGTAAATACGATATGATGGGCCACAAGTTCTCTCAAATCTGAGAAACAGAAAAAATTAAAAGACCATCATTATTTGAAAAATTATGTTCTCTGTCGACGCTTTCATCTCTAAGATCATAAAGAGCCGCTTCGCGTCTGGCAACAGGAAAATCAAGAGGCAGTTACAGCACTTCGACTGCAACGAAGTAACAGAAGTCCTAAATAACGGATCTGAAGTTCTCAAAAACGACCCCGTTTTCCTCAAACTCCCGGCAAACATCACCGTTGTGGGTGACTTACACGGAAATATTGACGATCTTCTTAGAATATTCACTCGTTGCGGATACCCGCCAGAAACCAATTACATCTTTCTCGGCGACTACGTCGACAGAGGGGACAACTCGATAGAGGTCTTCCTGATGCTTCTCTCGCTCAAGATTAAGTTCCCAGAGAACATTTATTTGTTGCGCGGAAATCACGAATCGAATTCTATGACAGGAATCTACGGATTCAGGGCTGAAGTGAGGAGGAGACTCAACAAGCAGATGTATTTCAAGTTTTTGGACTGCTTTAAACATCTTCCAATTGCAGCTGTCATCGATAATCGGGTTTTCTGCGTCCACGGAGGCATCTCTAAGGAATTGCACAAGATTGAGCAGCTTTCTTCACTCAAAAAACCAAATGAAATTCCATTAGCTGGAATTATCTCAGATATGCTTTGGTCCGATCCAATGGACTACGTTGACACTTTCTTGCCAAGTGACCGCGGCGTTGGTGCACTCTTTGGAGCCAAGCCGCTTCAAAAGTTTTTAGACGATAACAAGCTCGAATTGCTTGTCAGATCTCACGAGTCCTGCGAAAAGGGATTCAACTGGCCTTTCGTGGGACAGGAAGTTGGAAGCCACGGATGCCTTACAATTTTCAGCAGCAGCAATTATTGCGATGAGTGCAATGATAGTGCTGTTTTGAGCGTACCTCAGGACGGTGACTACCAAATCATCACATTCACACACGGCAAACAAGTCAGATTTGCGATGCCAAAGTGGCTAATGACACAACAAATTGTTGAGAAAGCACAGTCTCCAGCAGAAGACGAAATTCCAACAAGCATCTCCAGTGCAGACTTCCTTCTTCTTACGGCTTAATATTTTGTTTTGTTTATATAATATTATCTCAATAATAAAATATAGAGTATAATTTTTCATGAAATTCACACCAAAAAAAGAAGCAACTAAACAATGCAAAATATGCATCCAACCGTTTATTCATATAAAACAAAAGGTTAGATGCCAAAAATTACTCGGCGCCTGACCACTCGACTATGCTTTCGAGAATCTTTGCGAGAATTTCTTGGGCGACTTGCTGGTCCTCAGGCTCAAGCTCTCCAACCTGGTTATTAGCCTCGTTATGGACAGTCTGAAGCAGCTCGAGGGCGTCATCATACTTATCCATTATGTCACTCAAAAGGATGGAGAGGTTAAGCGCCGAATTCAAACGAATTGGGTGCGCAGCAGGATACAACTCTGCAGTCATTGTTAGGGCCAATGCGTAATTATCATGTGAAAGAGCAGCCATTTCAGCGGCCTCATCTGATTCGCTTTCTGCAATATAACGAGCAAAATCACCGATGAATAAGTGAAGTTTTGGTTTTTCGACATCTTCCGTCGTGGCAGGGAGTACTTTATCCTTGAGTATTGAGATTACTTGCTTACAGAGAGAAACAAGATGTGCGGTCAAATCTTTCTTCATAATCTCAAACGCAATCACTTGGGACTCACTTTCGAGAGCCTCCGACGACAATTCCGCAGCGCACGCGCGGATCTGGTTCCTGAGATCTGCTGTGAGCTTGCGGAAAGGCTGGATAAAACATTCCTGCTCATAGGACTCGAGAGCGGCCTTCTTCTCGATAGCCATAAGCATGTACTTGATGCTCATCTCGGAATTGCCCTGATCGTAGATATATGAAGCGATGTTAATGAGGTCCTCAAATTGCAACTCTTCCATTCTTTTTTTATATAACCGCTTTTTTGTCCACTTACAAATTAAGTTTTTTTTATTTCGATTTTTTTATTGTTTTAATCATTTTTGTGATTTTTAAAGCAATTATAAAAAATCCAGATTGCTAAATTATTTAAATATTTATCAATCAACATTTTTATATCATTCATTCTATATTTCATTGATTTAATTATAATATTTATAATAAACTAAACTAAATAAACATTTTACCGTATTAAGCAACAATAGAAAGATCTTCGTATGAAAACCCATCAATTCTTGGAAAAACTTCTTCACCTTCGAATATTTCTGGCTCCATGACAGAATCATCTGATTCGAAGTTATATCCGGGATCATCATCATCCGTTAACGGAACAAAGTCCGGCTCGTATCCACAACGCATGACTACATCCCAGTCGATGTCCTTCCAAAACTCGTGCTCGAATAAATCCAAGCCAGGGCTTCCAAGTCTCTTGGCGGGATTCTTTTCGAGGAGCTTTGTCAAGAAATCTATTGTGACTGGGTCTAATACACGAGTAGGGATCCTCGGAGATCTGTGAAGAATCATATCAAAGAGTCTTGTTCTCATTGGACTTGAGAAAGGAACTGAACCAGTGAAGAAAAGAAAAGCGACAATTCCAAAGCTCCACCAGTCGATTGCATACGTTTGATTTGGATTTGCTTCTATGACTTCAGGCGCGAGATATTCCGCAGTGCCGCAGAAGGATGGGCACGACATGTCTTCCGTGCATTGCCTCGCAGTTCCGAAGTCAGCAAGTTTTATGTGGCCTTTTGCGTCGAGAAGAATATTCTCTGGCTTGAGGTCACGATATATAACGCCCATGCTGTGCAAGTTCTTGACAGCAAGAGCGATTTCAGCGAGGTATAATTTCTTCTGGTAAAAATTAATTGAATTTCTTTCCAATTGAAAATGTAAATCTCCTCCTTGCGCGAACTCCAACACAAAGAACAGATGCGTGTTTGTCTGGAATGCGTTGTAAAGCCTGATTATGAAAGGATGGCGTGCTCTCATCAAAGTATTTCTCTCCGACTCAACGCGCTGAACATGTTTGTTCGTTCTCACGCTCGACTTCTCTATCGTCTTTATTGCGACCAATTCGTTCGTCAATCTGTTCCTGGCGACGTAGACAGTTGCATATCCGCCCTTTCCGATCTCTTTGATGATCTCGAAGTCCGAGAGATCGACATTTGTGTCAACTGGCTTCAGTTGTAGTGCGCAAATCCACTTCTGCGCTTGGTGTTTCGACTGGCAATAATATGTCAGCTCTTCTGAACTGTTTTCAAGCACAATGGTAAATCCAGGCCGCGCTCCATCCAAAACACTTACAGATTTGATATTTTCTAGCGGAATTCCTTTATATAAAATTGAATATTTTTCATCTTGGAAAGTATTGAACACTGTGTCAGTGACGATGCCGAAAAGCTTCCTGTCGGTCCTGAAAATACTCGTTTTCTGTGATATGTTGCCCTTGATCGCGAAGATGGGCTCTGAATCAGACATTTGTCAAAGCCGTAAATTTTTAGGTTTTCAATTTTGAATCTCTCTCAATTTTTTAAATAATCATTTTCCTTCTCTTTGGTGAGAGGAGAGTAATTCACGAAAAATGCCAACGTAAATTTTATTTCAACGAATTTTGTATGTTTGGAATCTGCTGCTGATTTTATACGTTTTTGCCGAAAGTCGAAAATTTTATATACAACTGACATGTAAAGTATCAAACAACAACTTTTTACTTTGAAAATGGAGAATTTAAATCTTCGATTAATGCATAGTTTTGATCAGTAAAACAAATGCTATTATTGCATATATAACACTAAACACATCGTCAAAAAAAACTCCTGAGTCGTCAAGGGAAAATTATGACATATGCATCCTTAAATGCATAGCTAAACCTCCAAACTCTATTTTGATGTCCTTTATCGTAAAAAAATCCACTCATCACAAAGTTGATGCCACGATATAGGGGAACTATGTTTATTTCATCTTTTGAGTTATGCAATCATGAAAATGCATTTTGTACGAACACATATAGAGAGTATACCTTTTTGAATCAATGCTATTGTGTGATGCACATTTTTTTACAATTGAATTACGATCATATTTTTTGGTGTCTTTCCATCTTTGTCAACGTGTTCAAATGAAAAATTTACTTAAAACGATGCAAGGACTAAGGATGTCAGTTTTGAGGGTGCTTTTTTCGTTTTGCGGGGGACTGGGTGACTTTAGTTAGGGGTTAACTCAATAATAAAGGGTCTGATTAAATTTAATGAGCACATTCTTACTACGCCTTCTTTAGTACACTGTACAATAGGGCACATGAGAGAAACATTCAACAAGAATCTGTTCTGGATTTGACCCCAAAACTTCTCAGATTATCTCCCGAATTTTCAAATCTTAGGCTTTTTGTGCATCTGTTGTTTGCTTGCTAGACCATCTTATACACTACATACTAAAATTCGCATCAAAATATGACGAAACTCAGTTTTTTTTTTGCCGAAACTACATTCTTTCATCTGAATTAGATGGTCTTATGATTTCCATATGTATTTAAAATGCACACAAAAAGATATTCTAGTACAAATGCATGTTATTTATCTCATATTTTTCTCTATATTTAATTAATTTTAGTTCTATTGGATGAATTGTGTTTATTTATTTCTAAATTGATACTGCCTTTATACCTGAAATTATGCCAAACAATTATGTTATTGAATAAAGGCAAATCAAAATTAGACTGGTTCTTTTGAAATTACGCTAAGATGTTTTCATTATACACACCACCTTACAGTTTGATTGTATGTCTTACTTTTATTGACTAAAATACCATATTTATTTATAGAATTTTTTATGATATGCGATAATTAATATAAAAAATGAAATATTTCTGTATTATATTATCTATACATTACTAAAGTATAGATAATGGAGCATATATTCACAAAATAATGTTAGCTGTTTTTAAATATCGTTTTTTTTTGAGCTCAAAAAGAGTCCAAATGCATTTAAAATCAAAGTAGAATATTGTTGACAGCTTAAAAGGCTCAAAAAATACCCCTAGGGGTGGCGGTTAACCTCTCAAAATTTCTCAGAAAAATCACCCTGATTTCAGGCCTGAAAATCGCGATTTTGAAAATTTAGCCTAAAAATACCCCTTTTACCATATTTTTTATGTTTTGAAGGTGATTGCCTATTATAAAATTTGAGATTTTTTAATTCATACTCAATTTTGAGAATTTGGCAATAAAAGTATATAATTTATATCAAGAATATATACTAAAATCATTGTACAGCGATAAAATCTATAATTGTCGTTGGGAAATGGGCAAAATTTTAAGATTTGTGAAAAAAGCAACAAAATTAAGATAAATGACAGGAAACTTTATGGATAGCTGTACACCCAAGATCCGCTGACCAGGGGGGCATTTTAGGTGTGTGTGGGGATCTCCCGACATCCTTACAAGGACTTAACTGTGACTGCATTCATATATCTGTTGTGAATGAAATTAGGATGTATTTCCTTGTGATGTGGTGCAAGTTTTATTTGATTTTTTTTGAACAAAATAACATTTCATCACTACCATATGTGTTCTTTAAAATCTCTTACAGATTTTCATGTTGGTAGAAATTCCTCAAATCAACAGATGGTGTATTTTATCAGATTTTCATCGAGAAGATTCTGCATAAGACGACATGAGTTTTAGATTTAATATTTGAACGATCTTATGAGGCACCCTACTATTTTATATATTGAAGGATCTCGATTGATAAAGAAGATCACATATGACAAAATGTGATTGATTGAATATTATAATGAAGATAAAATGTGACTGATTGATGCAATTGTCACCTACCGAAAACTGTCACGAAAAAGTTATATTATCTGACATGTAAAGTTGTCGGAATCTCTAGTTTTATGTGTTAAAATATTAATATTTTTTGACATGTAAAGTCTTATAATCATTCAAATTATGTATTAGTTTTTATTTCAAAATCGCGTCTGACGGTAAGAACTGAGAACTACATTGACACAGGTACCAAGCATTTAAGTAGCTAAACTCACAGATCTTCCTTTCATACGCCATCATCAAGAAATCAAAGATTTCCACTTCAGAATGCCTCTGAAGAGCAAAATTAAATGCTTGATTGGGACTTGTAGCCAAGTTGCTAGCAATCCAGTCCACAGTTCTTCCTTTCAGAAGCATTCTGTAAAGTAAATCGCTGATTATTTCGAAGATCGAGTCTGAAAGGAAGAACTGTGGACTGGATTGCTAGTATTTTGGCCACCAGTGCCAATGAAGCACTTAATTTTTCTTTTCAAAGTAAATATAAACAAATATAGGATATCATTCTTCCAATAATCATTTATAATCGCATGCCACGTAAATATTTATTTGTCGAATATATATGTTTACATGTCAGATAACACCACTTTTCATGACAACTTTTGGTACGTAACATCCGATTGATACTTTTTATTCCAATAACCGATTGAAAATGTCATTATGGTTTAGATTTTGTAAGAATTCATTATATAAAGTCAAGACAATACTTTTGTTACCTCATTCAAAATGCATGAGCAAATGTTTGATCAATGAAACTGCTCCCTATCTATTTAAGAAGTTTGAAACAGTTTTCTTTCATTGCATGGAGTTCTTCAAATATTAAATATATATAAATTTGCAGGCAGTATTTTTCCTTCTGCGGTGTAGTCCCGCGACCTTCATAACTTTTTATCTGATCAATATTTTTTCGATTTGAAAGTACTTTCATGTACATATTGATAGTTGTCTATCCAGTGGTATAAGTG
>JALKBU010000091.1:0-88034 GCA_023091735.1 Trichomonas tenax
GACTGTGCCACTTATACCACTGGATAGACAACTATCAATATGTACATGAAAGTACTTTCAAATCGAAAAAATATTGATCAGATAAAAAGTTATGAAGGTCGCGGGACTACACCGTAGAAGGAAAAATTTTCCCCGAGATTTTTGATATTGGAATGAAAGAATTGATTTTCAGATACAAAATCTTAGATGCACTCGATGTTTTCATGATCTACGTTAATATATAAAGTTACAATATATGTTGTGCTTTATACTATTTTTCATGAAAATATTTATGGAATTCATCCAAATGCTTTCATTAATATATTTGATATCCATAAAATTTCAAAATTCTAAACTCCTGAGCTGAAGAATCTAAAGTCATCTTAAAATTAATGATGGTAATTGAGCTATGAATTCATGAAAATACAATATCTTGACATTTGTCTATGTGAGCAATATGGTACCATCAGTCAATCTTTGCATTAAGAAATGTCTTATTTATATCAAACAAGAACACAGTGTTTACATAACTACACAATTTCGTATCAAGAAATAGATCAAATTTCGATTGAATAAAATGGGTGTTGTCATATGATACAATCGATATATTTCGTTGTCGGAACATTTATGATTATATCACTTGCAATACTGTTTAAATTGATAATTGCATTATTATATATGAAACATATGCGAAAACCTCGAAATAATGATTATAGACAATGAAATCGAATTATTTCATATTAATCAACTGTAAAGGAAGATCACAGTATGCTGAAATGGTGAATTGCAGTTTATACATTGAATATCTAAGAGAAAGGAAGCAAACAGACAAGTTTACACACATTTTTAGCCAATTCTATGAGATATTCAAAAATCCACATCATGTTTGACATAGAAACATAGTTTGGAAGTCAATATACTGTTTATTCATAGTGATTACATTGATATTTTTTTCCAAATCAATCTAAACCATTACACAAAATCAAATATTTGATCGAAAACACACGCTGATTTACCATAAAGAACACATTTATAGCCCCACAACATCCAAACATGACCATATCGTCGATATAATTTGGCTGATTGAAATTTGTCGACAATCACAGATCAAAGATATTACTTTTCAATGACTGATGGAATCGATAACTCATTGAATTACAGCGAAATCAATTGCGATTTGAATTCAATAGATGTTTTTCACTAAGATATTTCTCGAATGAAACCAAAATCAAGAGCACATTCACGATAATGTCACTCTCTCCGATACGGAATTCAAATCATGGTTATATCGAAAAAATCAAGGTTGTAACTTTTCCAGATTTGGATTTTTTTCGAAATTATCATTTCCGTTATGCATTGTTTGGTGTATTATAAAGAATAAATCAACAATTTTTAAGTCTAAAAGAACGCCTTTCAAAAGTGTATTTGTTTTGAATATTCTTCACAAAAAATAATACCATAGAATGGACTCATTCCGCTCTTTCTCGACTATTTCTACCGATTTTGTGTCTGCCTTTACAAATAATCATTGTAAACAAACGTCCATTATGAATTTTTCTAAATAATCTCACAAAAGTGACAAATAACCATTTTCTCAGTTAAAAAATATGCCTCTATATCAATAGCCGAACCAAAATAATCAAAACTCACAAAAATACTCCGCACAATTCAAAATCATGAAAATTTTAGTTATACTGAATTCTCTTAAAAGTTCAAATCTTCTATCGTTTTGATTTCTTATTGACCTTCTATTACACCCAGTTTCGTCAAATTTGCAAAAATCCATTTTGAAACTTCAGAAAATGATAAGAAAAGCTAAATGCACGTTTAGCGTTTTTTTTTTCAAATAGCAACGAGCTTAAAGCGTTTTAAGAAAAGCAATCATTGGACATCACCAAGTAATTGCACTCACGAAGTAACACATTAATATATTGATTTTTATCCATATATCGATCAAATATCATATAAAATCGAAAATAGGACAAAAATAAATTCATAATCATACATTACATCACTAAATCAATGGAATATATATGATTTCGAAGAATAGCAAAATATTTTATATTTATTCAGGAATTATGATAAAAGAAGAGATAACACATTTGATAACAACGACATCAAATAGTTCATTCGAAATTTAAAATATAATACCTTAGTTTCCATAACTTTCGCTCAATTTTTATGAAAATATATATAACAAACATGAATGGCCTAAATCATTTACAATTACGTATTGCTGTTCCATGGCACACCTATTTGCGCTAATTATGATCATTGAATTTTTGATATTTTAAAAATGATAAAATTCTACAGAAACATAACATAATTTTTCTTATTCCATTCGTCTGCTACCCTCACCTGCTTCATTATAATAAAGTCTAAATGTTAATTTGATATTTTTTAACCAAATTAAAATTCATGATGAGAACATCTTAATATCAGTATTGTTATCAATATTATCAATTTTGTGAACCTTCTCAATTCTTTTCAAAAAACTTGCGGCTTTTTTCTCTATTTTTTTAATACAACAAAATGAGTGAGCCGAATAAACCCATTAAACCAGTATTCCAATTTCAACAGATGTATCAATTTCCACAGCCGACGCGGATTCCTGTTATACAGTCTATTAATTATTATCATCCACATATTTATTCTACGCCTCCACCGGACTTTGCACAGTATGAACAACAGAAATTATATCCACCACCTGAAAATCGGCCTATGCCTGTTCAATATAATATTCCAATTCAACCAATTCCTGTTAGGACCCAAACATATGAGCCATTACTACCACCACAAAATACAGCAGATTTACAAACTCTCATTTACCCTTCACAAATTGGGTTAATTCCACACGATTTTTGGCGAAAATATGATTCTATCACTTTCCAGCAGATGATCGACATATATTTTCACAAGAGAAATTCATCGCCTTATAGATTCACTTACAAACTGTATAATGCATTATTAATTTCAGAAAAATTACCTAATTTGATGCCATACCTAGGAGCGACTTGGCAAACGAGCAAGATATTGAAGATATACAAAACGCCTTTCTCTCGTTTGATTGGCACACGAGTCGCCGAAAACTCTTTATTTCATAAACAAGGGAACTTCACGACACACGGCTTTCAAGAATTGACAACAGAGGAAGCACTTTCCAAAAATATCGATGTTAGACAAATTGATTTCGATGAAATTAGATTATTATATCATCTCGAAGATAAGTTTTACAGACACGGCGGAGAGAAAGTGATTAACTCCTGCATCTGGATGAAAAATTATAATGCTAACTAATATATTATTATTTTGTTTTTTTAAGATCAAATTATGTTTGAACATGTTATTTATATTGAAACAAACAAAAAATCTTTAATAAACGAACAAAAAAGGACCATGCTAATATAAATCTATTGTTAAAAGTTGTTGTTGTCTATCATGAAATGCTTGAAATATATTATATTCTAAATTGATTGCGCAATCTTTTAAAATAAGCTTAATTAGAAGCTGCGAATTCATAATTCAGCGATAAAAATATCGAAAATTGATATATCGTCTTTGGATAAAATTAAGGATATTTTTATCGCTTTAATAACAATGCCATAGCCATATTCACAGTCAACAGGTTTTAAATCCAGTGTGCTGATGGCTCATCTTGCTATTATCACTCTTACAGAAACCAATCGGTGCATAACTCATTGAAACATCTCCGCCTGGTTGTATGTTGACTATTTCATCGATTAAAATGGGATTATTCCATTAATTTAATTCCGAGATCATTCAGAATTCAAAATATTTCAAATATTTTAATTTTTTTAAATAGAAAACCGATAATAATTAATCTATGCATAAGAATTAACTTAAAAATGGCTCTATTTCCTTAAATATAAAGCAAATTTCAAAAATTCTTATGTAGCTATTATTTAATGGAAGTATAATATTTAAAAACTCAATAAGTGAAAATCGTTTTATTTTTTAAATAAAAAAGTGTCTATGTTATAAAAAATCATAAAAATGGAAAATTCACCGGATTCAGAGTTAATCAAGCGTTCATTTTGTATCTTTGGATATTTATTCGATCCACAGGTTTCTCCCTACCCATTGACGAAGTGTAAAGACCCAGACGCCGAATATTACGAAAATCTTCCAGATTTCAATGAAAACCTGAATGATTTCTTGTTACGAGAGGTACACCAAGAAGAAGTTGCGTCGAAGAACAGCTTAATCAAGCAGTTAGAAGAAAAAGAACACAAAATATTTGAAGAAATACAAAGTAACGAAGTTGAAGAGCTCGACATTGGCTCAAGATTGTCAGCACGCACAGAAACAGGCAAAAACGCTGAGGCAGACCGTCTCAGACGCGCTGCTGAGGCAAATGTTAAAAGAAAACAAGCTAATGAGCGCAGACGCAAACAGGTGCTTGAGGACAGAAGGAGGATGAAGCAGGAAGAAATTAAGAGATTCCAAGCTGAAATTAAAGCTGATATCGAATTAAAGAAGAAAATGGAGCAAGAAGATTTGAAGGTTAAGCAAATTTATGGCGCTGCACGTGCTGAGGAACTCCGCAAGAAGAAGCAGGAGCGTGAAAAGAAACGACAAAAAGAACTTCGTTTACAAGAAACAGCTTTGAAGACTGTTGAGACAGTACAGCTCAACACAAGACAGCTGCAATTCATTGACGACAATTTGCAGCAAAAGGAAAAAGAAAATAAAATCACACCAGATCAAAAACGTGAGAGAATGAAAGAAATATCAAACAAGATTAAACAACACAACATGGGTACTGCAAACAGCAATCAAAAGAAGTAACATATCATTATAAATTGTCATGTATTTCGATATTCAAATATAAAAATCTATATTTAGATGTATTCATTAAGAAATAGTACTTGATATAGTCTAAATATAATACTGTTAACTTATTTATAAGGATATATTAAATTTGAAAATTCGTTCTTATAAAAATTATTACAGAAACAAAAATTATATTCAAATAAATGGAAGGTCATTTGGCCGAGGGCCTGGGTTCGAACCCCAGAGGGATAATTTTTTGTTTTTTGAATCATTTTCCAATAAATTATTAATTAATTGAAAAATCAATTCATATAACTATATATGCCGAAATAGCTTGTGTTTCATGGACCCCAAAGTATGAAGATATTTTGTTCTATGCATTCAAACAACAAAATTCATTTATGGATTTTTGATGATGTAGTGTTAGGAAATCATTTTGGAGATTTCATAATGCTCTGCTTCGGTACTTATCATGAAAGCAGTTTGGTTTTCTTCATTTTTGGCATAAACATTTGCACCTCTTTTGATCAACATTTGGGCAATTCCAGGATAGTTAAATTCAGCACACATCATGAGCGGAGTTGTACAAAAATCATTCGCGTCATTGATTTTGGCACCGAACTCTAGGGAACACAATAAAGTTGTATTTCCATCTGGCAGAGATTTGTTGATATCTGCACGTTTAGAAATCAGTAATATGGCAAAATCATAAAAATTATTCTCGCAACAAATCAACAGTGGAGTATATCCATCAATTGTGCTTGCGTTGATATCAGCACCATTTTCAATGAGGAGTTTTGCAATATCAATATTGTTTTTTTGCTGCACAGGGCAATAAACATGTTTCTTTTCGAAGTGGTGTAGAAAGATTGACATTTGCTCCATGCTTAATGAGTAAACTTGCGATTTCGTAATTATTATATTGACAACAAATCATTAGCGCCGTTTTTACATCTTTTTTCACCGCACCAACATCAGTTTTTAGAAGTAATTTGACAATTTCGATTTGATTAAAAGTTGAAGCAATCATCAGTGGTGTTGAACCATTTTGACTTTTGATGTCTAAACATGTTCCACTATGAATCAAGAAACTCACGAAATCACGATCAAAATACTTGCAGCTGTTCATGAGTATTGTGAATCCTTTACTATCTTTCGTGTTTATATTATGTCCACGATTTAGAATTTGTTTCACGAGATCAGGAATTCCAAATTCGCATGATTTCACAATGATATCATTTGATGTGGGTTTGCTGCATAAAAGATAAAAGAAAACAGGGAGATTATAGAAACAAAAATCAAACTCGATTGGCAAGTCAAATTCTTGATTCAATGAAATCACGTAATCTAAATTTAGTGAGCGTATTCCTTCTTTCATACAATCTTTATCAATTTTAGTGCTGCGCTCTTTTGAGTATTTTATTATTTCAGGATTCCTTCCATGAAAACTGAAAGGGAAACAATCGTTTGTAATTGGAAAGCCGATGCTTAAAAGAAAGCGAAAACATTGTATTGATCCAAACTTAGCACAATATTTGATTATTTGGGAAAGCGATATGCCCTACCTTTATTATTGGCACCTTCAACTATTGGCTTAATGGATTCGACGTCATCATTCATAATTGATGACATAACTGGAATGTATGAAAATGGATTTAAGATCCTTTTGTGGCCAGTCTAAACAATATTCATTAGCAACCAGTAATATAGTGGTTGTAGTAAAATACTCAATTTGTAATTGTGGTTGATATTTGTTTTAAATTAATCCCAGTAAAGTGACCTATATTTTTCTTTAATGAATAAAAGTTGATCAATTATCTGTAAGATAATAACAGGCTTCATTTAATATTTGAATACAATTAAAGGAGTTTGCTTTTCAAAGAAATCAAGTTAATAGTCCTGTATATTATTGAGGGAGTGAACAAAATCAATAACATCCATGTATTGATCCATTAACTGATCAAATAGATGAGAATCAAAAACATTCATTAAAAATATGACATAATTATTTTATTTGTCAAATCAAAAATCTCAATATTAAAATAATAAATATGTAAAAATATTTAAAATTTGTAAGGCCCTGTAGCGAAATGGATATCGCGTGTCCCTCCTAAGGATAAGACTGTGGGTTCGAGTCCCACCTGGGCCTTTTTTCTATTTTTTTTTTCGATTAAATTTCTCATGTTATTTATTTGATATTTATTCATGTTTTCTAAAATTGAAACAAATCATCTTTTAAATTTCATTTTTACTAAATGGATCAAAATGTTGTTTTCATGGGCGAAGCACACACTAAATATAAACAGATTTCAGATGTTCCACGATGTTCTAAAGACTGCACCAATGAAAGTACAATCACTATTTTTCCTGAATATGCTGATTGTCTTCTTGGTTTAGAAAGATTTCTTCACATATTTGTTTTTTCATGGATGCATAAATCAGACAGGAATTTGCAGCAAGTAAGACCACATTTCGGAAACCAAAATCGCGATATTGGTGTTTTTGCAACTCGATCTCCTGCAAGACCAAATCCTATTGGATTGACACTTGTAAAAATCAATAAGATAGAAGGAACTACACTCTATGTTACAGGACTCGATCTTTTAGATGGAACTCCAATTATTGATATCAAAAAATTCGACACCACACTTGATAATCCCGATTCATGACTCTCATGCAGTAATGGCTCCATATCCTACTTTATCATTTCTAAATGATATATCATATTTGGAATAAAATTTCTAGTATATCTCTTATAAGTCCATGTATTAACAAGCAATATAAAATTATATATAATTGTCATGATCTAAGAAGATATATAAACAATAAATTTAATAAAAAATCAAAATATATATTACAACTTCATTCTATGGGGTTAATAATATAGATAATTTCAAGATTTCACTTTTTGCTAATATATATTGAAGTCAAACACACAATAAATGATCCTATTTTCCGATTTTCGAAAAATGATTATCGTCAAATACATCATTTTTACATGACAGAAATCAAATAAAATATATACTTTACACGACATAAACCAAATTTACACGACACAAATAATTTTTTACATGACAAATTTATATTCAATTTTTGATTTCTGGCATATAAAATATTTTATCTGTCAAAATTGTGTGAAATATTTTCTCTTTTTTTGGCAAGTGATGGAAAATAGCGATAATCAGTCCAGATCCATCACAATTGTCCTCCACAGCAATACGGACTCTGTTCCAGTCGCCCATTTCTATGGGAAAACGAACTACGTGAGGGTCCAATTCGTTGAATACACCCCTCATTTTTGGTGTTTTCAACTCGAAGATATTTTCCCTGAAGACAGCACATTCCAAATCTGCCTCTCGCCTAGCATCGGTCCATCGGAGCTATTGGACTTGAATTTCACGCAAAATCAGCCTTTCGTATTTAAAGATCTTACGAAATCAGAATCGTTGATTCCATTCGAGGAATTCAACGAATTCTTCTCGAAATCAATTTCTAATGGATTTCTTCTGTTCAATTGGAGCACTGAAGATCCAATCACTTCGATTAAGAATTTCATTCTCGCTTTTGACGACGATTGCGTTGTTTGGGCGCTGGTGTTCGTGTCAATGCAGCCCTGGAGAGCATTATTCATATATAATGAAGATTTTAGCAAATTATTACTCGAAATATTGACTCCTTTCATCAAAAGAAACTTCTACATTGAAGATGTTCAGTCATCACTTCCTTTTGATCAGTTTTCATACTTCATTACGCCAGCAGATATGCGCGAAAAAACACAAATACCTCCACATCCAACACAGAAGTACAATTCTATTGGTAAATACGCAGATGTTCTCATGTATATGATACAAGTCCAACTTGGTGATTTGCTCACTTACATGATTTCGACGATAATCGACTTCAACCAAGATTTTCCTTTTACAGCCTATGTTCCGCCGTTTTATTCCTCACATAAGCTTTATGTTGCTGAATGCGAAGAAATCATCAATCATTTATTCAATTATTTTCTCGAATTAAACGATGAACAGAAAACAATTGCAATGACGAGACTTTTGTACACAGTTATATCAATATACAATGAGCAGATGACAACCGACATCGAACCTTTTTCAGATTTCGTTGCTCTCGATTATACTTTGTTTGATAAAATTGTCAAATTGCGTATGTTTGAGAGCTCCAATGTTTGTTCTGAATCTCTTTCAAAGCTTGTTAAGAGATTCCCATCGCAAACACCAGAAAGAGATGTTGTCGATATTGCATCATCGGATGCGATTGTTCCTGTTGAATGGCTTTCGTGCTTCTTCGAGATATTCGAAGTTCCACCAGAGAGGAGGAATATCATCGCTGAGCAATCATTCTCTAATTCAGTGCCTTCACACATCGCTGAGCATTTCTTTTTAGTCACAGAAAGCGGCGCTTTGATCATGGGACACGCTCCATACACTATTCTTCAGCCAGGAGCAATCGTTCAGCCAACAGCAAAGCTCCAGGAGAACTCTCTGCTTATGACAGGAGCCATTGCTTTGGATGGAAGCACATTAGCTGAGAATGCATATGTTCCTCCCAATGCTATCGTTGCACCTCAAGAACGCTCAATCCATCCTTCTGCAAATATTGACAAACCAATTCGCATCGGAAGAGGAATATCAATACACTCTGATGCCATTGTTTGCTCCAATGTCACCCTTGCTGATGGATGCGTTATTTATGATTCAGCATTTATCAGTGAAGGAGCGACAATTGGTGTTGGTGCAGTTGTTGAACCAGGTGAAGTTGTTTTCCCGAATATTTCCGTTCCTATGGGGTTCTCGTATTCAGAGGCTCTTGTTGAAGACTGCCAGAAGCTCCCTGACGTTGTCAATCTCAGAGGATCGAGATTCACAAAGCAGAATTCATGCGCAGGTGTTAGTGAAGTCAAGAGTCAGACAGGTGCTGATATTTCAGCAGTAATGCGTGGATATCTTCACCTTATGGCAGACTTCCCATGTGAGTTTGGCCGTCAGCTTCCAGAACTTCCACCAGCAGTCACTGCCAAAGACATTTATAACACATTTGGAATCAGAACCCTCCATGTTGCAATGTCATTCTGGGATTCTTTCAAGGGCGAAAGTGAATGGACACCATTAATTAGAGATGCAGTTTCACTTGCTGCCAAAAACTTCGAAATCGCTTTCGAAGATTTTGAATTACCTCGTACTGGTCCATTCCTTCTCAAAGTTGCAGAAAGGATCCAAGAATTCGCACAAAATGGAGTGAAGGAAGATTTGATTGCTGATATGAAGAAGACGATCTTTGACACATGCGATGAATTGATGGTAAGATTGAGCCTTGTATCCGAGGCGAAGGATTCAAAAATCAATCAGCTTCTTGAAAAAATTGTTGTTTTAACCAAAGCTTAATATTATAAAATTATCTTGTTTATTTGACAATTTACAATATCTTTTGACAAATAAAGTTCGAAATCCGTCAAATCAAGAATAACTCATCAAATATTCATATTCATCGAACATTATCACTATGATTATATTTTTATTGAGAATATGCATTTGTGTACGAAGTTATGCTGATAAAAAACGAATTTAACAATTTTTCGTATAAATTTTGATTTTTGATGGTCGTGAAGAATAATCTGGAAGGTATTGAAAATAAAGAAATGAAATATAACACAATAAACAGAAATTGATGTTAATCGACTCGGTAAAATATAATATTAAAATAAAATTGAGGTTATGCAAGCAAACAACGAAAATTTTACTTAGATTTCCTCTGGGAGGTCGAATGAGAAGTACTTCGGGATTTGATCAGATTCCTCGTCAACTTCCTTTGGTGTATCGAAGTGGATTTCCTTGCGCTTCATGTTCTCATCGAGCTCGAGGATGCCGGCTGAGTTGCCACATCTCCTGCAGTAGTCTGGTGCAGAGAAAACAGTGACGATTTGGTTATTATGAGCGTATTCGAGGCCTGTCATAACGAGCTGATGTCCTCTTGCTGTGAGTTCGAGTCCGTTCTCCTTGTTCCATCCTGCTGTGATGTCTGGGCCGAACTGATAGCCAGCTTCTCTTGCAGAAGGCTGGAAACCTGGTGTTGGTGTTGGATCGCTCCACATTAAGTCGCACATTGGGCCCTCGTGTGGGATTTCCCTGAACCTGTCGAGTTTCTGGATATCGTCGATAGTTTTAATTTTTGGTGAGAGGCCTGCGTGGACACAGAGGATCTTGTCACCAACGATAGCAGCGAGTGGTAAGAAGTTGAATGTGTTTGTGTAAGTCTGCCAAATGTCGTCGTTTCCGTATCTTGCGATAACCTCATCGCGGAAACCGAAGATTTGAGAGATGCCGGAGCTCTCATGGTTACCTCTGAGGAGTGTGATATTATTTGGATACTTTAATTTCAAGCAGAACAAATACGAGACTGTTTCAATCGATTGCGTGCCTCTGTCAACGTAATCGCCGAGGAATAAGTAGTTAGTCATCGGTACAGCGCCTCCTATCTTGAAAAGCTCCATTAGGTCCTTGAACTGGCCGTGGATATCGCCGCAAATCGTGATCGGAGGTTGCACAGAAACGACGTTTGGTAATTTCTCGAACATGGCTTTAGCCTTAACGTTGATCCAGTTTATTTCCTCGACTGTCGGAAGCTTCCCTTCCATGATATGGTTGATGATAGAGTCAGCATCGATTGTAGTGCTCATTGTGAGAAAAATAAAAAGTGAACGATAATTGTAAACTTTTTATATTATATCTCATTTAGTCTACAGATCACGAGAAACATAAAATTTTGGAAGAGAAAAAACCGTTTTTGCAAATTCTTATTTCTGAAGTTATGAATTTTTAATAGTTTAATGAAAAGTTTCTTCTGATATGCGTAGGTTAAAATTTCGTAATAATTATTTTCCTGACATTTCATTTGTCATGTAATCTTCTCAATTTGTGAATTCTTCTGACACATAAACATATCAATCAAAATTGTGAATCTGACACGTAAAATAAATAGAAATCTAAATTACACAGTATAGATTATAAATATTATAAAATTATTTTTCCTGACCGATGTTCTTGACATGTAAATTTCACAATAAATCATTGACAGAAATTGAAAAAAAGATTCATGCAAAAAATTTAGGATAATTGTCATCGATTTGTGACATAGCGACCGTAGAACTGAATATGGCAATGATAAAGGATCGAAATTGGATAACGATGGAAACAATGGCGGAAAATTTATTTCTTCAAAGTTAATTTTAGGTTACAAGGCTCTTTAAGTATATGGTCATATTCAAGTCCAGTATCTTTCTTTATTTCCATTATATGTTTTTCATTATTATTTTATCTAAATATTATCGATTCATTACAATTAGGATAAAACTTCTACGATACGATTCATCAAGCAAAACATAGCAGCAGTTTCATATTCCTTTTTTTTTTTCAGAATATATCAATTTTGATCAAAATTAATGTGTTTAACATTCACAGTCATTATACATCTTTATGCTTTGAACATGTTATTATTAATCCATAAATAACATTGCCCAAACACATTTATTTCTTATGGATTTCAATTTCGTATCTTCAAATGCGTGTATGGACTTCAAACTTATAAATTTATCTTTATTTAAGTCAGCAGATGCATAGTGAATGGTTAAAATATGGTGTTTATCTTAGGAACGATTTTGTCAAAACTGCTAAGTAATATGAAAATTGAAGAAAGGAACAAAATTCGATGGGATTCATATACACAGAAGATCTCAGATGTGTTCGATCTTAACTCCAAAATTACATCTCCTGAAGATATAATTCAGCAATCGAAGACATTAATCAATGATGAATGATCAAATTTTGAATATATATTGTTTCGCCGCCAATAGATTTGTGGTAATACTCACAATATGTGTAGTGCATGCGCAAGCTCGACAACATTTACTAATAAATATTTAGCTAATGTAGAAGTTTGCTCAAAATTCATTTGTTTGATTTTTTAAATTAATTAACTTTCCGGTTTCTGACATTTTGACATGTAAACAAATATATTCAAGCATGCATAATTTTCATTATATCTCAAAATACAAGCTATGTAGAGAATTGTTCTTATAGAGCTATAGTTAGTACAGCTCAGTTATATTTAAATAACAAAGCAAAAAAACGATAATACTAATAATACAATTCTATAAAAGTCGTCAAAGTTTATCAAAATCGAGATTTCACAAAAAATGAACATATTTCATACTCGTTGACAGAAATAAGCTTTTTATATGTATGAGAGTCTACTACATCATCTTTACTGCATTTCAATATCCATCCAAAATAATCAATTCATTTTTATGTTAGAAAGAAGACCAGCTGTCGGATGGGAAAAGTTTTTCATTGACTCTAAAACCTATGTTCAGCTTGCGCTTTCATTGGAGGACAAATCGGCAATGCCAAAGATTTTGAATAAACTTAACAAATCTGTTGCGGCTTTACATCACGCAACAGATGGAAAAAACATATTCAGGACAAATGAACCAACACTCATATATCAGCTGCCCAATAATGAAAAAGATCTTGAAAATTTATCTCAAATAATGTATAATAAGTACACAAGGCCAATGGACAGAGCGCTTGCATCAATAGGAGCTAATGATGATACAGTTATTCTTAATATTAACCATTTAGCAGCAGATGGTGGTTATCTCCACGAATTGTTCGACTATCTTAAATCTGATGCGGAAATAGACTACACTCCATCAATCATCCCGGTTGAATCTGTTTTCGAGAAAGAGATTGAACAATATAATGGAATAATTCCGAAGTTTGCAGTCGAGGATCCAAAGTTAACGAGAATTTATCCAAAAGACGCATCAAACTTCCACTGCACGCATGGAATGCTGACAAACACAGTGTCAACTAACGCGAAAGACCTCATGACGTACAAAATCAACGGAAAAATCAAAAATCTCACTGAATACTATTGGGCGAGCGTCATTATTTCTGTTTCTGCGTTCAATGGAAAACTCGAAACAACGGGATTGCCAACATGCATCAACATGCGCCAGATGTTGAAGAAGCAGAGCTTTAGCTATTCTAACTGCTTCTCGCACGTCAATGTTTGGGCCGACATCAACAAAGATGATTCTGTTGGCACTCTCATGGAGAGATTGAGAAACGATTTCCAAATGAAGTTCAATCAGAAAACGCAGGTTGGCGAACTGAAGGCGATGAAGCTTGGTTGGACAACACAGTCAAATATACCAGGTATGGTTCCAGATCTTTCTCTCAACAACTCTTTCAAGATTACAAGGCCTTATAAGGATATGTGGCTTGGACTTAATTCTTTTGATGGAGGAAGAGCCAATATCATCTGTTACATTGCATTTTCGAAAGTCAAAGGTAACTCAAATGTTTTGTATGGAAGGCTAAGACATGCACCAGGTGACATCAGCGACAATGAGTCAAAGACACTTCTCTCATCATTCCACTATGCGTTGGAAAACATGTCACCAAAGATGAATGTCATCGAGGCTATGGAAATGCTCAAAGATTATCAGAATAGTTTCCGCAAGAAACTCCCAACAACAATAAAAACCATGTTATAAATTGTAAAACAAACATTTAGAATTTGGAAATCCAAACCGAAAGAAGAAGAAAAGCGCAAAGCAGAATAAAAACTGAGTCGAAGCGATAATTCTGATTCCATGTGGTCTGAGAATGCAATTATATCTCCCTTCTATAGAAGAATATGTGCACTCAAATCACTGAGAAAACTTGAATAACCTCGCATGGGATGTTTTCTAATAATATGAATACCTTTGAGAGGCACAGCAGGCAATTTATCTAAACTCTTATCAGTCAGAGACTTTCATGAAGAATCCATATTTTTTAAGAAGGTCGGGAATATTTAGAGATTGAATAGGATTGAGAAGCAGAGTGTGCGGAATTGATTGGAGTGATGGAAAGAAGAAGCAACAAACATTGATTGCTCAACTTTCATGTTGAACGATGTTGCCTTATAGATACGAACTTTCATAGAGCCTATTTCAAGGGGAGCGATCAATGAGTGCATTCCGCCGATTTGATGACTTAATGCACTTGATTACAATTTCAAACGAGGTTTCGATATTAGAGATGAATCAACACTTTTCAACAGAGTTGATGCTATCTTTTTAAAATCAATATGCTTTGTTAGAAAGTGCATTTCTTTTTTTAGAAAACTGATTTCAAGAGCTATGAGTGTCTCATTTCTAATTCACACATTCCTCATAGGTTTGAACCTCCAATGTTTATTTTAAAATATGAATGGAAGAGTGTTCCTTTGCCACTTCAGAACCAGAAAGTAGTGAGGCAGAAATCATTTAAATTCATATTATATTGGTCTTTCTGATGCTATAATCTAATGTTCATCAATATAAATACGTTTTAAAAGAAATTTGATTCCTTTTTAACAAACCATATCAAGATCTGCATCGCTGCTCTTCACTGGAAAAATGATATAAAAAGTTAATTTCTCCCCTAAAAATTGAAGGGAACCACTAAATATTTATTCCCCTAAAATAAAAATAATACCCTAAATAAACAATAAAAAGTGACGAAATATTACGTTACAAAAAAACAAACAAAATGTCTGCTGATCAGTTCTATGACCTAAAGCAGAACGCGAAGGACATGAACAAGACTCCTTTCGCGAGGATTCCGAAAAAAATGACCAGAGTCTGCTTCATTGTCGTCAACACAACGCTCAGTTATCGCGAAGGAAATGGCGTTGCACCAGTAAATCGCGCTGTGCCGATCGCTCAGACGTTCAAGCAGTACGGATACGACGTCTACTTCTTAGCAAATTCTCACACGCCTCTATTTGTTGAATATCTCAAATTATTCATCGGAAGAACTTACCAACACTTCGTTTTCGTCGTTTGCGGCCAAGGTGGCGAAGGCGGACCAGAAACACTCGTTTTCGATGACATGCCGATGTCCGATGAGGAGTTTATCGCAATTGTTAATGGATATCGTGTTCCAAACGTTCCATTGACACTTATTGGTGAGTTTTCTGGTGAAACTAGTATCTTCGCAAATCCATCTGCATACACAGACGGCGCTATTTCATTCACAGTGACTGGAGATTACGCAAAATATCACACAGGCGCAGATTCATTCGTCAGACAGTTCACAACAGCAATTACAGATAGACATGACATAACAGCCCAGAAATTGTACGATCTTCTCCGCGTTTTGATGAAGAGACAAGGATTGAACTTAGTTGTTAAGGCTTCTCCTGAAATCGATATGGAGAAACCAATCGCTATCTGGGAACCGAGACAAGAGATGAATCAGCTCATCGTATAAAAATATTTTTTATCTTTTATTTCAAATCCAACATTCAATCATTTTAAAACACCACAAACCTCATCTATATATTAGAAACCACGTACCGTTTATTATTTAAATTTGATATAATACTTTCATTATCTGCCAAAAATTATTATACCATTGATCAATTTTATAACAGTATATATTATTTTGATGATTATATTGGAAATAAGAAAATAATTATAAAAACTATTTTATATATACAATCATAGTAAATAAATAATATATCTAACATTCATTTTTTGCTTTCTTGCTTTTCATCTTTGTTCTGTTTGTCTATTATAGAAATCCATTCCCAGTTGAAAGCTTCGAATCGAGGCTTTCTAATTTTCTCCGCCCAATCTTTATCGAATGTAACTAAGAAGTCTAAAACAGAGTTTGCTATTTGCGACAACACAT
This sequence comes from Trichomonas tenax, assembly GCA_023091735.1. Lineage (NCBI taxonomy): Eukaryota > Parabasalia > Trichomonadida > Trichomonadidae > Trichomonas > Trichomonas tenax. Next base: position 16,512 of record JALKBU010000091.1, read on the forward strand.
TGTTCTTCGAACCGCTGTGTTTAATTATTGCATTGATGATCTCTGAGTGCGCTATCAATGATTTTCTAGTATCTGTGTGACAAACGAATCTATAAAAGCAGAAAAGACACTGCGTCTGTATATCTAAGTCTTCTGCAAACTGAAGGAACACGCTGACAACATGCTGAACAATATTCTGCTCCTCTAAGTCATGTGCTGGAGAAGAGAACAAAACAACTGAAGAAACAAACATTACAACTTCTAATTGAAGCTGTGGAAGTGAATTTCTATTAGAAAGAATGGCGACAACAAGGGTGACAAAAGGCTTGCGGCTAACAAAGAATTTGGCACGACTTGAGTCCATTTTTGCGCGAGATAAAATTGCAAATATATCACAAAGTGCTTCCATGTCATCTTTGTTGTTAATGCATGCATCAATGATGGCATCGTCGAATCCTGTTACTAGTTTTGGCTGGTTATCAGCAATATTTCTAATCAAATGCAATAAAATTACGCTATCGCCGCTTGTGTGATTTGAAGCGTCTACAAACATCTGCTTGACATTCTGTGGCGTGAAAATAGGACTTTGAGCAATCATTTGCGAACATTTCATGTCCGTTGATAATCTCATCAAAACAACCAAAGCAATTACGTGATCTTGATTGGAAATTGTCGCTGCGTGGATAAGCAAATCAATGATACCTTGGACTTGGAAATGCTCGAAAGAATCTGAATTTAGAGTTGTTTGATAGAGGAATTTGATTAATGAAGGTCTGAGTTCTTGGATATCGCAAAGTTTGCCTATTGTCTCGAACACATTGTTCTTTTGGAAGTTTGGAATAACTTCTCGATGGAAACAAAATGTATACATTAATTCGAGTCCTTCTTTGAGAACTGATACGATTTTAGTTCGAGAATTTGTCTGATCTGGTGTCCATCTGAAGATATCCTGGCAAATTGCAGGAATAATTTCATCAAATGGAACGTCTCCCCAATTTACGGGAATTAATGAGATTCTGCGTAATAATCTTAATGACAGCAAAAGAATTTCCAAATCTCTTCGCTTTAAAACCGTAACAAGCGGTGATATGATGTCTTTGTTCATCATTTTTCTCATTGTTGATATATCTTCACTAATATTATATAACAAAGATACGGTGAGTCTTATGAGATGGTTTTGTGACTTAATATACGCGCTCAAGTCTTCCTTTGAAAACTTTGAAGCTGCAATTTGAGTAACATGCAATTGAACGTGTAATAAGTTCAATGACATGGCACCAATCTTGAATCTAGCGAGTGCGCCTTGATAATCAGCGTAAAAAGATATTCTTTCGAAAATAGTCATAATTTTGATGCAATTTGGCAGTGATGACGTAGCGAATTTCTTCAAATTATTGACTAATGCACTCATTAATGGTTCGTAGCGTATAATCAGCGCGAGATTTTTGTCTGTTAATGAGATTTCAGCGAGAGAAGTTAATGTTTTTAAACTTTCGTTATTATCGCCCCAAGCGATTTTCTGCATTGCATTGTGTAAGAGCGCATCAACGTCGTCCTTTGTCGACGATGTTTTCATGACTGGCATCGATTCGCTGCGAGATGCGACGTTTGGAGCTGTATTTGAGACTCTTGAAAGTCCCTGTTCGATAGAAGGGCTTCTTTTGACATTCGCAGGAACAGATGTCGTTATTCCGTTAATCAAATCTGAAATAGCTTGAACAACGAGCGATCTTTTGCAACTTTGGAAAACTTCGCATTTAGATATCGCGTTATCTGCGAGTTCCTCTGGATTGCTGGTCGATGATATACCCGAAAATGAAATTTTTACCTCCGCTGGTTTAGAATCCGCAAAGATTGTATTGCAATCAGAGTCTAAAACGTCGACTTGAATGTCATAATGCACGATGATCGAACTCGAGGCCGGCTGGATCTCTATGTCACGCACAAAAAGCTGACGAATAAGACTGGCTTGGTCATCATCAGACTGCATTTTTTTTATTAGAACGAGTTTTTTTCTTTACAAAATGTTTTTTATAGGAATACTCTGCGTGATTAGATTTTATTTGTAGTGTGTTTCACTTTTTGCCAATAAAGTTGCCTCTTTTTGCTTAGTTTAGAGTTTTTGATAATTTTTGATTTTGATTTTGACGATTAACTCTATAATGGATATATTGCTTATGAATTTTTATAGGCAGGCAAATGTGCTCAGAGCTTGAAAGTGAAGGTATTGAAAAAGAATTTTAATTTCAAGACTCGCTTTATTATGACTATATTGCCCATAGACTTTCCTATTTCAATCTATTCATTTAGTATCTAAAAGGAAAATATCAAAATTTGATTTTGAAAATATAACCATAATGGTGTAGCGCTTCAATAGTTATTTGCATTGCAATACATGGGCCCGCATTTCCCAAGTAACATAAATAATTCATGCGAAACCATCAAACGAAGCTTACTCTCAACTTTCCTTCTTAAGTCATTGCTACAGCATATTCAAGCCTATTTACGAATATACAACAAATATTGGCTTAATTTGTGCCATTGGAATCTATAGAAAAGAATTTTTTGGGTCAAATTATTTCGATTAAATATAAAACAAGCATTACATCGTTCAATTTAGCTACATTTATATTACCTTATGATCTAAATACAGAATTTATGTTTTTGCTTTTGTTATAAAATTAAATTTCTTATTTCAAGACTTTTTTCCAGAAGTCCATTTTTTATCTTCCAGAATCTATTTTATCTTCCAGATTTCCATCCCTAGTTATTTTGCATGATATGCCGATATAAAATAGACCATTTTTGAGGTTTCGATGTTTTTTGCTGTTATCGTAAACAAGCATGCTCTAATATTTGATAGATAGAGCTATCAAAGTATTCAAATTTACGTTGACCCACTTCTCATATAGTGGGTTTACCAAATAATGGTAGAAAAAGATTTTGAATGGTTTTAAAAAGTGCCTGTTTTTCATTTATAACAGCATGACGTCATAGCTGAGAGAAAATAAGTGGTAAATGATATATAAGAGTTATTTAGAGTCTTAATGAGAATGAAACAGATTTATCACCATGATCAACTATGGATAAGATTGCAACAATTGGGATCATAACAATAGCATCTTTGATGCCTTGATGAAAGAGATCATCGAAATCATCGCCTCCAATGAAGTAATTGATTGGGAACATTGCAATGGAAGCGACGAGAGCAGAGACAGCCATGCAGATAGCATAAACAGCTATAGAAACATACTTGTTGCCCATTGATTTAAGATACTTTGAATGGATGATCCAGAAAATAGAGTCTACTGGCATTCTCACCATCATGTATGGAATTACCTTTGTGTACTTCTTGACATAGCCGCCCCACAATGCGTCGAAAATCTTTGGAATTGAAGCGTGCTTGAAGATCTGCTTGAAAACCTTTGGCATTTGGAATATGCGCTCGAATGGGATTGTGAAAACATAAAGAATGGCTACAACCAAAATAGCAACAAACGTGTAGAAGATTGGATGCATTTGTTCATAGAAGGATTTGATAAACTTAATCTCCAATAACCAATACACTGCGAGAGTTTCAATGATGTAAAGGATGCCGCATGTAAGGCCCATCATGTATAAGTCGCAATCCTCGTAAATCTTGTCGATTGACTTTCCTTTATAAAATACCGTCTGGATAATGTATGCAATGATGCCAGCGAGGAAACCTGTGGCGAATATGATCGAGTATTTCTTCACAGTTGCGAGGAATTGGTCAAAATTCATCGAAGTGAAGTGAGGGTTGATCAATCTTATTTCAATTTTTTGTGAAGTTTACATTTAATTCTATAGTTTTTATGGGTAAGGTATTTTATATGAATTCTGACTTTTGACATTTTACATTGTCAGACTTTACATGCCAGAAAACAATATAAATGTCAAAATTAAATTGTTACTTATCATAAAATTTGATGACATATAATCTTATTGTCAGCTCAAAAGTTCACGTTTTCCAATTTATGGAAAGCAACGTCAGAGACCACGGATCTGACTTCGAAATCAAAATCTTCCAAAAACGCGATTTTGATGGAAGATTTCAACTGATTCAGACTTTATCGCAAGAAGTTGTCTTAGAAGCTGGTGTCAGAGAAGCACTTAACGTTCAGTATATCACTGCTGAACGCAAACTTTTCTTTGACGTTAGATTTGCTGGAAAAATACACAATTTCGCTCTTGTCTTTAATAATGAACGAAAATTATCAGCATTTGTTCAAGCTTACACTAAAGTCTGCTTTGAATACGCCGAAAAACGTCCTATTGATGAATCAGATGGCCCTGAAATTTTGAGATTCATGTCTTATCTTTCCCTTGACGATCAACAACTGACAGATGACGAAACTCCCTCTAAGCCTGTTGAGTTTAACACAATGGGAAGAAGCGATACAGGAAGAAATATTATTCTTCAATCAAGTGAAAAGAGAGGAGACGCTTTAGTACTTCGTACATACGACACAAAATGTTCTATTGGAATGTTCGACCTCAACAACAATTGTAAATATATTCAAGCGATTCCAACTCTTGAATCAGACTTAGGATCGACACTTCTTGCTAAAGATATGCTTCGCTTCAATGACAATCAGTCTGTCTATCTTTTGGATACTAAAAATGAAAAGACAATTTACAATTTAGATTTGAATCGCGGTGATGTCGTTTCTCACTTTGACACAGCATATTGCGGTGCCCCACAGGCAGTTCTCAAGATTATGCCTGCTTCTGAAGGAAACGAAGAAACAACATTCATCGGTTTCAACTCTCGCAACACATTAAGGTTCGATCCAAGAATCGAACAACTTGCTGAAAAGTCTGATTACAAGACAGACAACAAGTTCACAGCGGGCAAAGCCACAGCATCAGGAAAGCTCGCTATGGGCTCAGCGAATGGCATTCTGAGATTATATTCAGCTCCATGCAAGAATCGCGCGACAGTCAACTTCCAAGTCAATGTCGGTGACCAGCCAATCACATTCATCGATGTTACGCCAGACGAAGAGTGGGTTGCTGCTTCTTCTCCATACTATATATCATTGATCAACACGAGAATACCATCAACAGGAAAGCTCGCTTTCGACTCAAGCATGGGCAAAGAGAAGCCGCCATGCATGAGATTATTGATTCAGCCCGATCATCAGCAGTTGCTCGCTAAATATCACGAAGGAGACATTCCTGTTTTCTCTTCAGTTAAGTTCGAGTGCCGTGGTGCAAAGCCTATTGCCCTTGTTGCCACAATCGGCACTGCAATCGTTTCTTGGGAGTTAAGAAGAATCATCGAAGGAAAGAGACCAACGTACTCGATCACTCTTATTGGCGGCGAAGTTTTGGTCGATAACAAGCCGATGGAGAAGACTCGTGAAATCTTGTTCATGTCTGAGAACCAGATCAGCTTTGTTAACATGCACAAGTAATTTCAATTTATTATTCCTATGACATATCATTAAACACCGACATATATTTAAAAAGTTTTCAAAATTCGGAATTGGTTGGTTCTGAAATGTGTGTATGATCTACATTGGTTGAGTGGAGTATTTTTATAATGATAATTTATGAATAAAATTAAATTATTTAATTGATCAAAAATATTAGATTGAACTAAACAAAATAAATGATAGTATCAAGATTATAAAATCATTTATATTTAGATCCCATGTTTTTAACTTAGTAAAAATCAAGTTTAAAAATTCAAATTCACATTTTCAAGGAGTTGGAGATTATGGAATTTGGGAAATAGTATAAAATAATTTTGATTATTAATAACACTATTAAATTAGAGAAATAGTCTAATAATTTGCAAAAAAGTCGATTATTCGACAATGCCTTGATTTTCTGTTGCAAAACATCGTTAAACATCATGGAGGACATGTTTTAATATCCGTTTTGCTTTTTCAATTTTAGGTTAAAATTTCAAAATGTTTTCATGAAGAAATACAGCGAAATATCGATTATTATTTGTTTCTTTAACGACCAAAATTCATCTTTAACCAGTAAATTTTATACTTGTCTATAGCTACAATGGATTTCAATGTCATTAGAAGCTGATATAAAATGAAATTTAAACAAAATCAACTTTTTCAGAATTTACTTTTTATGAGCAAAGCCAAGATTTCATAAATCCAATTACTATGCATTCATTATTAATATTATCAACTTTTTATAAACATTTATAACCATTCAAAATTAGTCGTGAAAAGCTACATAAAAAATGATATTAGAGAGAACTTAAGTGATAAAATGCAATTTATGGAACATTCATCTTTGATGAATTAAATCAGAACTGCTGATAAGCCTTGTTTCAAGATAAAAATGGAATTTCATATTGAATGGAAATTGACAATTTTGAATGAATTACTTCATCGTTTGTTTTAATTCTGTAAAAGGATAAAATCTTCAAAAACATGAAAATCATTAACTCAAAACTTCGCTGAGTCCTATTCTATTTACAGCTAAGTCGGACTCACTTTTGAAAGCCTTCATTTTTCAAAATCTTTAGCAATTCAATTTTTGAGACCAAATACAACATCAAAAGAAAATAAGTTTTCAATTATTTTTATAACATTTAATGTTTTTCTGTCTGTTTTTGTTGTTCATATCTGATTTCTATGATACTGAATGGAGTTCGGTGTTCCCTGGAATGGGAGTTACCAAAAGATATACAACACCTATTGTTGCAATTAAAGAACTTTCCAAAGGTAACTTTTTGATTCATTCTTGCGGATTTATATTTCTGGACATTTGTCCGGTCACGGTAAATAGTAGAACATATGATAGAGTTTTTGTTGCTGATTGCCTATTTTACGATGTTCGAAGTACTTATATTTATGTTCCTTCTGGTGTAATATGTGTTAAAAAACATGTTTGGACTTGTCAAACACAGATTATGTAGGGCATTAGGAACAGTGATACTGAACTGGAGAGGAACAGGTAAATCACTTGTGGAGCAGTCAACTATAACCAATAGTAAAGGTTGTCCCATTGAAGCAAATAAAATTCCCATTGATATCACGAGTATCAATATAACAAATAATTTTCATGCATTTAGTATTATCGATCTAAAAAATCCAAGCGCTGCGTTAATTTCACTTTGCAATATCATAAAGAACTATCGATCTTTTTCCTTATATGATTCCACAAGCATCCAAATCAAGTCTTGCATCATTAAAGATAATAAAGAAACTGAAACAAGAGGATTCGATCCATTCATTCATGGTGCAGCTGGCGTTTTTGATTCATGCTTCTTCTCAAATAACAGAATACAAGCTAACTGTTATCATTTTTTGAAGGCAAAGGAAGTATTACATTTAAAAACTGCAGAGGTGAACAATACACCAACAAAAATGTCAGAATTTTATCTAAAAACAACAATTTAACATTAAACAATCAATTCAACATCGGAAAATGCCCATTCAAATAAGGTACTCCAATTTCGTTAAGCATTAATAGGCAACCTCAGGCTCAGTATTATAACGGCAACCAAGTAAAAATTGCAGGATCAGCAAGTGGATGATGCGGAAACATAATTGTAAAATGCAAAATAGGAAGTACAGAAATTAACGCAACATTTTCATATTCAAATGGATTGAGCATAATTAGATTTACGGAAACATTTACGTTATTAAAAATTTTACCTGAAAAATATACTATGCAAATATATGCAATCGATGGAAGGAAAAGAACATCAAACATTTATTCAAAAGCTGTTGAAATATTAAGTTATCCTCTATCAATATCCGTTTCATCAGGACCTAAATCATCATATACAAAAAACGTTGACACAGCAATATCAATAACATTTATTGTAACAGGTAGAGATGCCATTGGAACAATAACTGTGAAGCAGATGGTTCTTTAGCTTCGTTTGCAATCAGTAGTGCAAATGCTTACACTTACACAAAAACTGCCACGATTTTCACAGGTCTCTCAGAAGGGCAACATAAGATTACCATTTATGCTGTCGATAATTCTGGAAAAGAATCAAATAGACTTTCATATAATTTTAATTATGTTTACAATAGCCCAGTTTGAACAATTACAACCGGTCCAAAATCTTCATATTCAAAGAAAGTTGACACATCTATATCAATTTCAGGAAGTGTGTCTGATAATGACCAAGTGGAACAGTAATTGTAAAATATTATTTCGACTCAAATAAAGCTCCGGGAAATCTTTATTATGTTGGAATCAACAGTCAATCTTAGTTTTCATTTTCTAAAAACGTTCCGTTTCCAGCACTTACTGAAGGTTCTCATTCATTAATATTATATGCTGTTGACGAGAAAGGAAAAGAATCTCCAAAAAGAACTTTCACGTTTACATATAGATTCAATAATCCAGTTCTAACAATCACATCAAGTTTGAAAAGCTCATATCTGAACAATGTTGATACAGAGATATCTTTTACTGGAAGTTTCTCTGATAAAGACGGAAGCGGAACAATAACAATCAAATATTTTTATGACACAGCAGCAATTTCAAGTCAATCATCAATTCAATTCACTAAATCAGCACCAATTCCAAACACTCTTTAAGAATCAAGTCATAAGATCACTGTTTATGCTGTAGATGAAGCAGGAAAAGAATCTTCAAGATTAACATACACATTTTCATATCAATATAACAATCCAGTTATTACTATAACAACATGACCAAAATCAACATATACTAAAAACGTGGAAAATATAATAAGCATACTCTGACAAAGTCATTTCCATTTAGATTTAAGTATAATCATCCGATTTTAATTGTTGATCCAATTTTAGACAGAGTGTATACAAGAAGAACAGGTGCAACAATTTACATCAAAGGCAATGTGTCAGATGCTGATGCAACAGGAAAAGTTAACATTAAATACAAATTCGATAATAGATTGGAATCAACTTTGAGTGATATAATCATCGATAGTTCATCAAAGAAATCATTTTCTTATCCAATTATAATTCCGAATGAGTTAGTAAGAGGAAGGCACTCTTTAACAATTTGAGCTGTTGACAATGATGGAAATATTTCATTCAACAAATCAGTTTTTAGTTTTCATTCGAATATAACGCTCCAAATTTAGTTTAAGAGAACACTGTTAAAATTTTATATACGAAAACAACAGATCAAGTTATGAGAATCAGTGAAAATGGGTTTGATCAGGATGATATTTGGAAATAATGCAATGAAATATGCAGCGATCTTCGTAGGAAACTCTAATTCTCTTTCTCCTGATAATAGATAAGTTATATTTATATTTTGATAGGAGAAAGTTGTTTGCAGATTCTTAATCAATTCATTATGTTATTTAAGACAGATGTGGATAATGATTTTAAAATCATGTCATTTTATTTTTTAAAAAAAAAAACTTAACGGTAATAGTATAGTAAAAATGTTGCAATAACTATTTATTAGTATTATGACTTTTTCGAGTGAACATAGTTGAAAATGTAATGCAGTTTTTAAACCCAATTTTGAATAGTTTACATCTCACGTTAGTCGCCCCCTAATATTGATTTAAAAGTTGTTTGGGGTTTTGTAATCACTCATTTTTAGACTGTTTTCTTCAAACGTGAGATGAATGATCACGAAATGATATTATTTTCATTTATATCAAAAATGAAGTGAATTGAAGAAAATAATATTTTTTCATATAAAAATAATCAAACAAACATATATAAGTAAAATATTCATTGGAACCATTTCATTTTGAGGGCTTCACTGATTGTTGCTCTCTTTGTTGGATCCTTTCCGAGAATGGCTTTAAACACTTCGAGAAGATCATTCGAAATCGGAGGATTCTTTTCATACTCAATTTCTTTGTTAACGATCAATTGCGATATCTTAACGCACTGTTCGTAATATGTTCCTTCTCCCGACTCCGTTAAGAATGGATTTTGACCAAAAATCATCACATATAATGATAATCCAAAAGACCAAACATCTGCGGCCTTTCCATCATACAGATCTCCTGTCTGTTCTTCCGGTGAACGGAACAGAGGCGTTCCTTCAGAATCATCGAGCATTTCATTTGGCGAAGATAATTGCTTCGAAACAGAGAAATCAGACAGCATAGCTTTGTCATCATCGAACAATAGAATGTTATCGGGCTTAATATCGCGATGAATAATGTCTTTTGAATGCAAGTATTCCAAAGCTTCACCAATTTGCTTAAAAACGTGTTTCGCCTGTTTTTCATCAATAGAAGGGATGTTTAATGAAGATGGTGCTAAAGATCCTTTGCTTGCGTAATTAGAAATGACACAAATGATTTCTTGTTCGTCATCTTCGATTAATTCATTGATTTTGAGGATCGAAGGATGATCAAGTTTGGAAGTTAATTCGATTTCATCCAACAAAATCCTGAATTTGTTAGGACGTCCAAATTCTCTTCTTGTAATCTTTGCTTTTCTGTAGATTTTTCCTGCGAATTTCTGCCCAGAATTCTTGTGTTCGAGCAGATATACCTTTGAATACGTTCCCTGACCAACTTGTTTAATAATTTTATAATCTCCAACAGTTTTTGGAATGTCGTCGTGATAGGACTCCTCCTCTTCTTCCTCCTCGGTTTTCTTGTTGATGGAGCTCTGTGAATTCAGTTCTTCCTTTGCGTCAACCTTCGAATTTCCACATCCCATAATTTTGCTCATTTTTATTTTTTTTTTGTCTAATTTATAATAAATGAAAATTTCTGACAAACTTACATGTCAGAAATTTGATTTTTTTTTTTTTTTTTTTTTTCTTTTATTTGAGGGCAAAATATTTAATTTTGGGTGAACAAGAATAATGTGAATTTGCTTATCCAGTTTCAAGTATATATGGGGCTCAATCACTACTAACGATTGTATTAAAACAATCGATTGGCAACACAGTGAGATCAAGTTTTTTGAAGTGAATTTTATTCATCAAAATTGGGATGACAGAATCATTTTATAGCCGAGAAATTAATTCACATATAGAAAATGCATCAATGGGAAGTTCAATTGTCTTCTACAGATTCCAATTCATAACTATATTCTTCTGTCTATCATAATAAAGCATTAATATATAGGTGTGAAAAATAGTAAATAAAATGCTTTATAATCTATAAAAAATAAATAATGGAAAATACTAACAACTTTTGGATTCTAAATCATCTATTTGTATTTTCCATCTAAGAGCTTTTGGTGCTGTCTTGCAATCTTATTACGGAGCATATCCATAGCAGGATCCTTCTTGAAATTAGAGTCTGTTGCATCGATACCATAACCTGGCTGTTCAACGACTTCTTTAAATCTGTCATCATTCATAATTGAATCAACGAGCTCTGCATCATCATACTGAGCTTTCTCTTTCTTCTTCTTTTGCTTCTCTTCTTTCTTCTTGCGCTTACGTTCTGTCTTCTCATCAACTTTTTCTTCGTCTGCATCAACTTTCTCTTGTTTCTTCTTTTTCTCTGGACCAGCTTTAGATGTGAATTCCCAAACCATGTCTGAGAGTTCTTCCTCTTCCTTGTCCTCCTCCTCTTCCTCAGCGAGAGCCTTAAGTGTTGCCGCAAGTGAATCTCTTGTTGGTCTCTCATCATCTTCACTGCCGCTGCCAATGAGCATCTTCGCGAGTTCATTCTGTGTGTCATCATCGAGATCGTCTTCCCAGATGGAGTTCACGATGGCGTCACGCTCTGGGTTTGTGTCCCAGTCATCCTCCGCCTTCGTGGATGTGGCCCATGAAGCTTTCATGTTTGGAAGTGTCCAGTTTTCATTTACTTCTTTTGCGGAGTCTCTGATCTTGAAATCATTGAAATCTTGATCATCAGGAACGACAGAGATGTTCAGGAAGTTGCCGGTGCTTCCCATGTCTAAATCTGAGATCTCACAGTTCGATAATTGAGTGTATGCGCGATCTGCAGCTTCAATGTCAGCAAACTCTGCGATTGCGAAGTAGCACTTAGACAAAACGTGTTGGCGCTTACGGAAGGCCGCTGCACAAAGGTCATCTGGTTGATCTTCTGGAATGTCGTCCTTTTTCAGTTCTTCTAAGTGATCCTCGCCGTAGTGAGAGACATAAACAATAATTGAGTTCAATCTGTCCTCTTCGTTGAGAGAATACTTGATAAATGCAAAAATGTCTGCTGCTTTGACCTTATCCCAATATAAACCTGTGATTGCCAAACGCGTTGTCGATTCTTTTGTAGATATTTCTTCGTCACTTGATGAAATTGCGTATTTCTCGAATTCGTCAGGAAACTCCTCATCGCTCGAGGAAACGTAGTTTTCCATGTACTTGTTGGGGATTCCGTGCATGTCGACAGGCGGATGGCGCTCTTCGACTTCGAGATCGTCAAAGCGAGAGTCCTTAATCTCCTCGTTAGACATCTTTATGAAAAATAGCTTAAAGAAAAAATATGATGTATGGTATCTTTATATTATTCTATGCCTATTTATCTGGTTTTCATTTCGAACTAAAAATTGTGTCCATTTTTGTAAATTAGATTTTGGCAAATTGTCGGAATATTTGTCATAATTATTGTTTACTTGGCAAGAAAATTATGTAAATTTTATAAATTCTCATCATTCTTTCGATTTGCCTGGCGAGTTCGCAGTTTTTCTGCGTTTTACAGGCATGAAAGCATCCGGTGAAAAATTCGTTGCTATTATATAATTTTTTTATTATTACTATCTTCATTTCTTATACGTTTGCCTTCGAGTTGAAAATAATCGTATTCTTTAATGTTCTTCATTAAACATTGGGGTCTGCCTCTTTGGCAGAATGTTATATAATACAATCATGAAATTAAATATTGCAGCAATAACTAATGGCATATATCCATAGAAATTATAGAAAAAGTCATTGATTTCTTCGAAAAGAATATTAAGAAAGACTGAAGAACATTGTTAAGTATTGGAATCTATCGGACCGTTTGAAGCGACATGCGAGGAACAGATTGCACATAGTACATTGCTCACTTGACTGAGCAACGCAACTGTTTTGGAAGAAATATTCAATTTAGAAAATAAAAACGGAAGCATCATTGATTCGGTTATTTGCCTACAATATGGCATATCCGGTTGTTGAAGTTGAATCACAAAAGCATGAATTTAGTGTAAATTTTTCTTTCTGAATTGTCACAAGAAAACAAAGGATTTCCAATGTTTCCTTTGATACAGCAAAAGGAAAATAACAAATTACTTTTTGTATAAATAACACCTTGAGAGCTTGGATCAGTTCTTTCATTCTCGATAATATTAGATGAAGAGATAGTTGTTGATCCTTCTGTTCCAAAGTATAGAATGCTAGAAGATGTTTGTGAATTATTTCGACTTGTAATGAATTTTATGACAACATCTCCAGAACCAGTTTCAGAAACAGCCTGAAATTCTTTCGGCTCTATTCGATGGAATGTTTAAATTAGAAGACTTCTCGGGACCTTGAGCAATATCAAATATTCTGATTCCTTTAGCTACCGAAGTCCCGCAGTAGATGATTGTAGATAAATTAAGAAATAATTTTGTTGTGTCTATATCAGGAACTTTAACAAAAAATGACAATACAAAAATATTATCTTTCGTAGAGTTATGATAGCACGCCCTATCTTGGACAAAGTGCCCTTTACTATTAAAATATAGAGCCTCCAATCTGATAATTAGAGTCAGAACAATCTGAAAAAACTGTATTTTCTATTAGAAGGATGTCTAATGATATCGATTCTGAAAGTTGGTCTTGTGAACCAATGCGAATGGCACCTAATTGTGTATGTTTAGAAAATAAGCAGAAATAAACCCAAAAACTGCCTGTATCGGCTTTGAATCCTTCTGTTGCTGATTTTTTATCTGTATATCTTTCATTTCCGAAGTACGAAGACCAATCGTGAGAGAGAAAATATTTGTTCTGGAAACCTAAATAAAAAAAATTAATAACACCCCTCATTATTTAATTTAGACCCTTTAAAATTTTATTAATAAACGTATATTAAAATGCAAAATCAGAAGATTCCTGAAAAGTTGTCAGAAGGCGATGAAAACCACGACAGCTCTTTCGTTAGCCTCCTTGGAGGTAACAGCTTCTCCCCAGTTGAAATTTCGCCAGAAACATCTGAAAGAGAAGATGAACCAGACAGACACAAAGCTGATTCTAACGCAAACGACGATGACAACTTAAATAATTACGAAATGCAAAACTCTGGTAAGGATAAATCCGATGCATTCACTGAATCTGATTCAAAATTCGCTAAATCAAATGCAAGCGCTTCAAGTAGCAAGAAATCTAAAGACATTGCAGAGAGGTTCGATCAGTTCTTACAAAAGAAAGAACATATCGCGATAGATTTCGATGAATCCAGAATTGATTTGGCTCCTTCACCTCTTAGACCATCACTATTAAACATGCTCAAGACAATAAAGCGTCTTGCAGCTAGAAATCCAACAGGTGCTTCACTTGCAGCTCTTCAGATCTTAATCGAGAGATTCGATGAATACCTCGAGCTCCAGCTTCGAAGGGATGATCCAACGTACGAAGAACAGTGCAGAGTACTTTTAGGATACATATACAAGAATACATCTGAGGCTATGCGTCTTTCACGCAAACTCAAAGATGCTGCACACCCAAGGCCTGTTGATGAATGTTAATTTTGTAAATAATGTTGATTTTTATTATATTTTAGATGATTTGACATATATAAATGATTTGTCATGTAAATATCGATTTTGTTATGTAAAATTCACTTTCTTATATAAAAATGTCGTGTAAAAATTGATTTTGTCATGTCAAAAAATCAATAAAAATTTTCTTCAAATTGGTTATGAAAATCATATCCGTATCAAGGGTGGGCTCTAAAAATTGAAAAATTAAACAAAATATTTTATTTGCTTTGAAATTTAGATCCTGTGCTGCCTGAGAGGTCCAGTTCTGCGTCATTTCCTGGGTATGGCTCTCCCTTCACTGGATATTGATGGCTGTTGATCTCATGCTGAGATAATGGATCCTCCATCATTTTCTTCTCTTCAGCAGTTCTTGGGTGTGGATATCCCTTGATTGGATAGTTATCTCCGTTGATTTCATGCTGAGATAATGGATCATCAACAATTTATCTTTCCACTGGTGACTTTGGGTGTGGATAACCTTTAAATGGATATTTGTGAGCATTAATTTCGTGCTGGCTCAATGGATCATCAATACTCTCGCGATGGAACTTTCTATCTTCGAAAGAATGCTGCCCCTTCACAGGGTAATCCCTTTTCCTCCTGAACCTGGAGTCCCTGATGCAGAATGTCGACAGAACGATAAAGAATGACATTAAATAATTATGAAAAACCGCCGACAAATGACAATTATTTGGTATCAAATGTATCTCAATATTTTATCAACCTGAACATGTTTTGACTTTACCACAGTGTCCTATAGCTTCTTCTTTATCATGTTTATGAAGTTGAACGTTATTTTGATTGTTTTTTATATTCGAGACCAAGCAAACAAAAAACGAATACCTGTAAATTTGTTATTGGAGAAATTTTAGTGCAGAGCATTTAATTGATAATAATTGATATTATATTAAGATTCTCTGTGTTCATTTTAACAGTAATACATGTTTAGCCTCACTTTTATCTAATTTATAAGACAATTTGAAACAAATCAAATTTATTACAGAGTGCCTGAAGCTACTATAGATGCATACATGTGACCTATAACTTATGTATATACTGGTACTTCTGATAATTCGTCGTTTGTTTGCAAATTAATAAAATATCAGATTTTGTTAATAAATACGCTTGTCTTAATTTAATATGATTCTTTTGATAGTTTAAAGTAATTACTGATGCATTAGAGAATTAATTTCAACAATTTAATGACGAAAATGATAATAGAATTGAAAATGAAAATTTAATGCAGCCAATGGCCAAAGCAGTTGCCGTATTGTATATCACCGTGTTCAAAATGATCAGACTTATGTGACAAAAATTTAGTTTATTTGTCAAAAATTTTATAAAAATCAAAATTGAATCGATAATAATCTTACGTTTAAAAAATGTTTGGAGCGCCTGTTTATAACCAATTCATGCCTCCAAATGCATTTCCACAACTGCCAAACAACGCAAAAATTCCTATGATAGGTGATAAACCTCCGAATTTGCCACCAGAACCACGAAGAAGCGTATTACCAGATATTCCGCCAACTCCTCATCCTGGATTGCCCAGTACCGGTGGGTTGAACTGGAATATTGTTGCTTCGTGTTCTCCTGAAGAAATTGCGAAGACAAACGATACGAAAACAATTGAAGCATTATTAAATTCGTTTTTAAATTCAAGATTTACGAACACAGAGGCTCAGCTTCTTCCAAATCCTCTCGCAGCGAAGTTTTACAGACTTTTGCAAATTGGTGTTCAATATATTTTTGATACACAAGAACATCTCAAAGAAATTGTCAGAGAATCGGATAAATCCAATAAAGAGCTGAAGGAAAAGCTGAGAACACTCACAAACGCTGTCACACATCTCAAAAACAAAGTCGGGAAGAAACCAGGTGAAGGAAGCGAAAAGTGCATTGTTTGTCATCGAGTCTTCAAGAGCTTGGAATATCTCGATGGCCACATGCAGCGCAGACATGCCGCATTAGTTCCCGCATGGAAATCTCTTCGATCAGGAACTCCTCAAGGTTTAGAAGACATCACAGATCAAATCACTCATTTACGTCAAGCAATATCTAAAACGCGTGCAGAGCTGTCCCACGCTGTTGCTGATCATGCTGATGTGCGCCACATTGTGGAGCAGCCTGATATGCAGCTGAGAGCGCTCGTTGAGTTAAATGAAAAACAAGACAGACTTCTTGAGCAGCAAAACAATCAAGAACGCGCTCAAATGAACTTCAGACGCGAAGTTAGAAATCAACTCGATTCTGCGATTGTCCAACTGAGACAGAGCGCGAGAAGAATCGAAGAGAAAGCGAGCAGGCCCCAGATGCCACCAATGCCAACGCCAGACTATATCAAGCACGAACTCGAGATGTCTCTCACGCAGCAGTTAGTGATGAAGCAACAGATGTCACCAGAACGTCCGCGCGCGTCATTTGAGCCTTCTGATGTCATCAAACCACCGATATTCCCATCGCAGCTCACGACTCTTCCAATGGAGCGGCAGCTAAGGCAGAAATCGCCAGAAAGAGTTTCATTTGAGAAGATTCAAAAGCCAGAAGTCACAAAAAAAGAAGAAAATATTCCAAAATTTGTGGAACTTCCAAAGCCAGAATTCGTCAAGAATCCTGTCCAGGTTGATAAAGGAGCTGTTGCTAGAAACAGCCAACGTCAACAGAAGCCAAGAGAAGAGTTCAACTTCGATACTGGTGTCGATGAACCTCCTGTTATTCCACACATTGCTGATGGTGAAGTTCCATTTGCAATTCCACCGCAAGTTCTCAGACCAAAGATTCCTAACGTCACGGACGAGATGAGCGACTCAGAGATACCATCAACACGCCCTGTTACAGGAGACTCTGTCTTCTCTTTGCTGGAGCCAATCGAAAAGACGCCGACAAAGATCAATGGCGTGAAGCGAACGCTTATCGAGCGTGCACGTCAATGCCTTGCAAAAGGACCTCCTGGACTGATGTCGAAGTCGCAGCGTGAGAAGTACACAAGCGAGCTTCTCATGGAAGTCACTGAGACGCTCGATAAACTCAGGCAGATGCGCCCATATGCACCACCAACAGACATCTATGCATCGAAAGTCTTAAACAATGGAAAGAAGGGATACGTACAGATGCACGACGAGCTGCTCATGATGCTTGAGAAAGAAGCCCCTGTTTCAGATCCTCGCAAGGCCTCTTTGTTCGCCAACAGGCAGATGACATTCCCGATGCAGGCGCCAATGAAGAAACCTGTTTTGTCGAAGGAGGCGCAAACGAAGATGCAGACGGAAATTGGATTCACGATGCTTCAAGGCCGATCTCCGTTGAAAGTCCCTCAAGCAACGCACAGAAAGGCCACTCGCGGAAGAGATCTCCTCGAACCAGACAGCAGTGATATCATTCAAGTTTCTAACTTCGAAACAAGTGACACTTCTTCTGGTCCTGTTCCTGGCATATTTGAAGATCCTTATTACTACGGAAAGCCGAAGCCGGAGAAGATCTATACACCAATCACTCGCGTTACTTCCAGCTCATCAAGTGCGATTAAACCGGTTTCATCTGACGAAGACGATGGTTTGCAAGAGTTTGCGATGTCGAATTCCGATGAAGGAGAAGGCGACAAGAAGCCATCTGATGCATTCCTCGCTCGTGAGTCAGCATCTTCAAAGTCATCAACATCTTCTAAGTCATCTTCAAAGAAGAAAGAACAGAGATCATCTGTTTCTTCTGTTTCATCATCAAAGACTTCTAAATCAACAAAGTCTGAAAAGAAAGAAGGTAATAAAGAGTCCAACTTGAGGCGTTCTGACACAGCAATGATGACTGACAGCAGCAGCAGTACAACGACGTCAACAAAGAAACCCGGAAGTATACAGAGAACAGAAACTGCAACAACAGTAAGTGTCACTAAGATGAACACAATTCAACAGAAAGAATCAAATAAATCGGAGATAGAAGACGTTTCTTCATCCGATGACTTTTAAATTTTGTTTGTTTGTTAGTAAAATAGTATATTATGATGTTATAATTTTAGAAGTCATCAATATATCAACAGACACAGAGCCATTATATCGTAAATCATTTATGTAAGAATGTTGTTAATCGAGTCTTTAAATAATTTATTGAAATAAATATATTGAAGCTTGATTCAACTTATTGCTTAATATAGTATTCAACTCATTGAGTATTGATAGATCAATTAAATTATTTTGTCGAAAACTTGGTTTTTAGTTGTAATTGTGAATAAATCAACAAAAATAAACGATATTATACTTTTGTTATGATGGTAAATGATTTCATAGACCTATTAAAACTAAATATTGTCGTGATTATATATGATAATAAAGTTTTGATAATAAAAAAATATATCAAAATGTAAAGGCTGTGCTTGCGATAAATCATCTTAAGAAAACGTTTGCAGATATATTATGATCCGAGTTTGTTCGGATATTTAATATTCGAAATCCAAATAAATTTAGTCCACAAACACCAATTTGGTCATGAAATTTCAATGGCAGTGATGCGTGTTTAATCTTTGCATAACAGCTACTGTCACAAGCCAAAAATTGAATTTAAAAATTTGTAATTTCAACTATCACGAATTTTTTCTCAACAGATACAATATGTGGACCGAAGCATGAAAGATTGTGAAAGGTGAATGATAACAATACACTTAAAAGTGACAACTTTTCATCGACAAAAGTGACAATTAATTTCTCGGGATTTAAATTTATATATTGTATTAAAGCATAATATTTCCAGAAAAATTGCAATGTTATCATTTTTAGAATTACTTCTTCATAAAACCATTATGTAAAGATATCTAAATTTAATAATATTTTCATATGGACTTCAGAAAAAATTGAAAACTTACAATTTTATAATATGCATATAGTTTATTATCGAATCGATTTTAGCAATTTTTCACTAAACGATTCTTAAAAGGATATATCCTACATAGTATACAGATTATAAATTTATCAATAAAAACAATGCGCGGTTTTGATAGGTTTATATCTTATCAAAAAAATGTGCGATTTTGTGATTTTATTCAAAATTTAATTGACCACGTCGTTACAATTATTTTCTATTATACTATCTCAAGAAAAATACATCAAAAGTGAAAATTTTGGTCATAATTGAATCAATTCCTCAATTTTACAACTTATCTAAAATAATCCTCAAGAAGTATATATCAAAACAATAATGGGTTTGTTTTTTCAGAAAGTGGTCACTTTTCAAGATTTTTTCTTTTGGAGAAGCAGATCGACTGTGACTTAAACTACGCCCCACAGTGTGAGGTTGGTGACTTGCTGGGATCGCCTATATTCGAGTCATCTATCAGGAGGTGCGCTCAATTGAACAAGTTTTTAACTACTAACTCACCGCTCAGTCCGATCTCGGATTTCGATCCGATATTGTGCAGCTGTCCAAGTCCAGAATGCAAAAAGGCCAAAAGAGCAATTGAGGTGTCAATTTCGCCATGCTTCACTAATATATCACAGAAAATGCCTGTCAGATCTAATAGCTGTGATGCTATAAGGCATATTGTCAATAATAATATGTTTACAGATGAACCACGCGGTTCAGTAAAAAGTCTCAATGTTGAAGGAAACATGTCTAGCACGCAGAGCGGAAGATTTAAGATATCTGTTTCACATAGTAACACACCATCTGATTTCGTTAGAATCTGCCCAGCTTGCTCAAAATTCTCAGTTGATGTTCAGGTTTTTCTTCCATCATGTCACAAGGATGATTTCATTTCCACATTGCCCAGTCCAACAAATAACTGCATGCAATGCGATGACCTCATTACATTTTAGAAGAACCTTATATATTTTTCAAAGGTACCTTGGATCTTTTTTGCTGATATTTTTCAATCAGCTTCAGGATTTAATTTGTTCGTGCAATGTGGATGTATGCATTGTGATATCGAAGAACCTGTACAGAGATTCGCTGAGTTATTCATCTTGAAAAACTATATATTATTGAAACAAATTGTTGAAAAATATTTTTGCAATTTAAATTTTTTTGACTAAAAAACGAATTTATGTAAAAAAAGAAATAATAAATTTTAATACATAATAGATGCTGAATTTTTGGCATTAAATAGGCAATTTTAATTTATCGATTTTCAAAAAAATCATGAATAATGAATGATATTCATTCCCATTAAAACAGACTAATTGGACTACTGATCATAGAAACAACATACAACGCTTAAATATTTCAACATTTTCAAAAAAGTGAAAAATTCATATTCATAAAATGAATTGATAAGCTAGTTATAGATATGATTATAAAGGTAGAAGTATTTACTCAGTGAAAAAGAACAGAATTTTATAAAAACATTATGAATGAAATCTTAAATAGAGATATTGATATTTATATATCTATAATTGAACCGAACTACTGATTTAAATTACACGGATTTCTATAAATATGCATAAATCATCGTTAAATATGGAGATAATAATCGGATCTCAAAAACCCTCTGTAGCGGCCCTTAGCAAATTTGTGAGTGATCAGTGGAATGTTAGTATCAGCTGTGTGTAGAAGATGGAGCCAAAAAATCGGCAAAATTTTGTGGTACAAATTCGAATTGTAACATGTAGGTTTCAAGACGGATTCAGACGCCAGATATTCTTGTAGAAAGCCACTGATAACGCCAAGGCTAGAAACCAACAAAGTTTAAAAACCGCAATATCATAGCAATGACTTTAGTCCAGAGCAACTAAATAGGTTCTATGATAAATTCGCTGAGTTACATTTTTGATTGTGCCATATAGAAAAGTCGAGTTTTGAATCCTCACCGAGACACCAAAATTAAACTTCGACCGAGGCCAAAAAGTGATATTTTTAATAACGTACATTCTGCCACAGGACCTTTATATTTTTCTTTCTTGTTTGTTAAATTACCATGTTTACTCTGGCTTATTGTGACAGCTCTTTGTCGCACATAGGCGTAAACTTTAATTATGCAAATGTATCTTACAAATCTTCAATTTTTACAGCACTTTTTTTTTCTTTTTTCTCCAAATTCTAAACATGTGATAAATAGACTTCTGTTGCCTTTTGATGAAAGAATTTTCAATCAAAATTGGTCAAATCATGAATTTTTGTGGAGAAATTAAGATACAGAACAATATGACCAAATTGATAGTGACATTATATCAGACTCTATCAGCATTAATAATCTGTCACGAAGAAAAATCTTAATTCCGGTACGAATCGTTTCATTCAAATTCTTTGTCCGATATTGAAGGTTCTAACTTGAATATTCCATTTTATCTTTTGTATCCGAATCTATCACACAAGTATTGGACATAAAAGATTTAATAAATCAATATCAATTTTTTTTGAAAGTGAATATGTGGTGAAACACTGTTTAAACTGATTCATTTTCGATACATAAGATATATGATGAAGCTGAGAACTCATATCATTAATTTAACAATCATCTTGATCAGTTTGTTGTCAGTCGTTGAAATGGAAGGAAATTACCATTCATTTAAACTAATCGGTATTCAATCATAGGTAAAAATCCCTCTCTTTTCGGATAATTGAGATTTCAAATTTTGATCTCAATGTGAACCATGAATATCCAAATAGTTATTTAAACAAACCTTTGATATCTAAGATATCTCATCACTTATCATTGGATAATTCAAAATATCGAATTGTCAAATTCATAACTTCAATGATATAAGCCAATGAAATCCTGTGTGCATATAATTCTATGTGATTAAATGATAATTGTACTGTAATTTATGCTCATACCTATGATAATTCATAAGATATTTGAAGATCTAAATCAATACTGCGATTGAGCTTCTTCACTTCAAAATTAAACTATATTTTAGCAATATTAAAATGTGATAAAGTTAATTTTTGATAGATTACAAATATAAAAGGAATCTCGAATAAAAATGTGAAAATATATGTTTTTCGAACAAAACCATGATAGATAGAGATAAACTCAGATGGAGATATTAAAAATGAAATAAAATCACTCGATGCGACGATTATTTGTAAGAAACCGCTCTTAACGCCAGAAATACTCCAATGACGAAAAGGTCGCCAATTCACGTATGCTCGCTCTCTATGAGTGCGCTGAACACATCAAAGGAGGATTTAACACACGTCAATACTATTTACGATGGTTTATCCCCCGAAGAACAGCAATCAAACAAAGAAATAAATCTCAAACTTAACAAACTCCGCTGGGTCAATCTTTCCATGGAGTACAACCGTCAAACACAACTTCAATACGTTTTTCAGCATCTTGGCGATAAAGGAAGCAATCCTCGTCTTCGTAATATCAGAATGAAACCAATTTTTTCTGCATGGAAGCGCGAAATCCTCCGCCAGAAGTGGCGTGAAGTTTCTGAAGCCATAAATTCAAACAATATTCAAAAGAATTTAGAGAAGAAATTTGATTCTTTCGCTATTCAGAGAGCTACACTTTCAGCGAGATCCATTCAGGGATCCAAGATTTTAGCCAACCCACCAGTTCTCGATCTTCTTAATTTAGATGATCCACTTGAATTTATCGACTCTTTCCAGACAAAGGAGGCCCAGAAGTCAGAGTTCTTCAGCCAGGGAATCGACTTCTTGCAGTCATCCGCTTGCAAAACAATCACAGAAATTCCAGAAACAGAAGATAACGATCCTGTCGGCGGCAGCGATGTCCACAGCAGACTGAAGAGCCGTGGTCTCGCTCTCGAGGAAGATAATCAGCCAGAGAAGCTCATAAGTGGTGCAGAGAGAGCACTTAGACAATATCAAGATCACGACGTTAAACAGAAGTCATCTGGACTTACAAAGACCATCATTATCATTGTTGCGGCTATCGTCGCTATTGCACTTATTATTATTTTCGTCAAAGGAAAATACGTTTTTAATTCACCAGCACAACCAGAAGAATGTTTAGTTACTGCCACACCAAAGCCTAAGCTAGCGCGCGCACCAAAGAATACACCGACACCAACGCCAACACCAAAGAAGGGCTGGTTCAAATAAAATTATTTTTACGTTCTTTTTTATATCACCGCTACTTTACTCACTTCCAACAAAACCATATTACTCATATAATTTTTTACAAACACACATTATATATTTTATTAAAATTTAATAAATCTTAATTAAACAAAATCACATATTGATATTAAATGTCTACCTTGAAGTTTAAACAAATATAGTAATTAGAGATTATTATAATAAAAAATAAGAAATTAAAATTGATATTTTTGCGATTAGAATGAGTTGTGATGAAACAAATGCTGTGAATTGAAAAAAATTTTGATTAAAATAAAGATTATAAAACATATTTATCTATAAAAATTACAATTGATTAATTATCGCCCTATCTAAGATCAAATCATTAATAAGACTGAAATCGCCCTTGAATCTCTCCCACAATGCACACTTAAGGTTTCCTTTTGCGAAATTCATTCTATCAATCATGATTATGCAACATTCTCTAACTTGTTTGGCATTTGTTATGTGGGAGTAATTTAAGAGCCGTGGGGTTGGGCAGAACTCATTCATTGTGAGTTTTGCTATGCAAACAGCGGACACTGCGATTACTGTTGGCGAGAAATTGAGAAATTCATGGTATAATAAGGAAAGATCCATAAAGAGATTAGCAACAGTGTAAATATCCTCATCCGCATCTATGGCATCCAAGAATCTGCGGATATAAAACAATGGTGTGATTGGGTTTAAGTTGCATTCCAATTCACTAACAACGATTGGCTCTGTGGCTTTTATTTGGTTTTCTGTAATATTATTTGAACAAACAAGAACGAGATTGCTAAGTGGAATGTGTATATTGTCTTCCACTTTGCACGCAATCCAAATGCAAACAACTGAGATGAGTTGTAGGTCTGTAAACGGTACATCCTTAGTACAAAGGAGCTTGTTAAGGTAACATATCGATTTATATAAAGATTCGTCAACATTTAATTTGAATAATGAAAATGCGCGGACAATCCATGTCAGAGCAAGTTCATGATGCTGTGGTGTTAACGTAGTCTG
Organism: Trichomonas tenax; assembly: GCA_023091735.1. Taxonomy (NCBI): domain Eukaryota; phylum Parabasalia; order Trichomonadida; family Trichomonadidae; genus Trichomonas; species Trichomonas tenax. The sequence goes on from JALKBU010000091.1 coordinate 41,132, forward strand.
TAATTGTGCAAATTTTTCCGTTGAAATATTCATTTTTGACTCAATTAATTGACAATTTCTAACTATTTTCTCTGCAATAAGAGGAACGTAGCTCGGTTCATCGATATTTCGCTGATCTATGTCCGGTATAAACAAGGAATTGTCGTCATCGAAATTTTCTTCTTCTTCATCTTCATCCAAATAAGGATCTGAATATTCGTATTCGTCGCAGTCAGGAATGCCCAAATCGGGTGCTTTCACTGTCTGCTGCTTTATCCCATCGATACTCTGTCTGTTTTGAACATTTCGCCCAACTTCTTGAAGGGGCTGCATGTAAATATTAATTTTAAACGATATTCGCTGTCTCCACTCACTACTGAGTCTATACGCAGCTTGTTGCAACTGACGACTCTATGATTTCATTTTTGTTTTAATCTAATCTTTGTTATCTAAAAAGACATTGTTCATCCTTGTTTTTTAATTATTTCTAATCTAGAAATTTTTATTAAAAATAATTTTTCTCAGTAAATATTAAATTTATCAAAATTTTAAATAACTGAATATATATAATAATAGATATATTATCTATTTGTATCATAAAAATCATAGTATTGTGTTTATATAATTTTTCTGAAAATTCATATCATGAATTTAAGATCTCTATATATGATAGAATCATTTACTTTAGTATAATTTATGTTGGGCTTCATTTCTCTTTAACCATGGACCGATGTGTATAAAATTTTAAAATATTGTTCCCTCAATTGATTGGATACGTTTCGAAATTAAGAGTTTAACACAACTAGTCAATAGCTATCGAACTATATCAAAGAAATTCTTCAACAATGAAAACATATTTAAGAAATTGATTTTATAAATGTGAACCATAGCTTTTCTCATTATATCCAATGAACATGCAATGAATATATGACATATTTAATGTAATTTGAAATATACAACTATATTTTTTAAATCGAAGATATTCTAATCTTGGAATATGAATTCAGAAAATTTGAAGATATAGGTAATATCTACACATTATGAACTATGTATTTGCACAGGTTATAAAGCTATAAAATCATTACTTGTCTTAAAAAACAACAAAATGTCACAAGATGACTTTTGCAAAAATTGTATTTGATGATTATTTTAGATTCAAATGAATCTTGATGAATATAAAGTGATATTGATAGGAGACATGTCAGTGGGAAAGTCATCAATCGCAATGCGGCAGTGCAAGAACACGTTTCCTATGGATATACAGCCAACTATTGGATCGAGCCAATTATATATATACGAAAATTACTGTACAAGAGAAGACAATACACATGATAATATGGGAAACTGCTGGGTAGGAGGAGTACAACTCACTTATACCGATGTACACTCAAAATTCGGATTGCGCAATTGTAGTTTGCTCAGCAGTGAACCAACAGTCTATAGAGGACTTACAGAAATGACAGAGAATACTCGATGAAACATTAGACTCACCAGAAATCATTATAGCAGTAAATAAAATCGATTTATTAGAAGACCAAGTGAACGAAATGAAATCAGAACAAAACTTTCAAACAAATATCCAAACGTTTACTTCGTGTCAGCAAAGACAGGATATAATATATCAGATCTTTTTGTTGCAGCAGCGGAGAAGTGCTATGCGTCAAAGAATTTAACGAAACAAGCAATGCTAGAAAATGCAAAGAATGATAAGGGTTGCTGCTGAAATATTTTAGAAATAGAAGATTATAGAGTTAAATTGATCAGCTATTGCAATGTGGGCTTATACTCCATAGTGTTATATAGCTTTTCCCTTTAACATGTTGTTATATTCATGAAATATCATTTCATAAACTATAGATTCTTATATCATTGATTATACGCTATAAATTATACTTAATAGTGTCTAGGCAATTGATTCACAATACTTAGAAACATCAAATCATGCTTTTTAAAATAATGACATTGAAATTTCCTTACAATATAGATTTCTTATCATTTTCTTATACGAAATCATGATTTCTATATTGTAATATAATTAAATTCCAAATTACAAAGCTATATCTCAAAATATAAAATACTGATAAAATATAACCTCAATAAAAACTATTTTCAGCTTAGCATTTAGCAGTTCTATAAGAATTCAAGGTGTTACACTCTTAAAAGGGATAATATTAGTTTTATATCAAATATATCATTGAATAATAAGTGAAATATCAGAGATATAACTACAAACATCTAGTATTTAATATATACAAACAAAAAACTTAGTTGAAGAACTTGAAAGCAATGATTTCTTCCATTGTTGGTCTTTCATTTGGATTCCATTGCAAACAAGCTGATATAACGTCTATGAGGTCATTATTTGTGTTCCCGAGGTGGCTCTCCAGGAACTTCTGCTTATTTTCTTGTGCATTTTCAGGATGAAGGACTTTTCTGAAGCAATATCTTTTGAGCTTTCTCGACATCTGAATAACATCCTTAGAAGGATCACCTAACACCTTCATTAGCTGTGATATCAAATCATTTACATCATCGCAATCGAACAATGGAAGTCCTGCTGCTAGTTCATACATTAAGCAACCAAAGCTCCAGACATCGATTTTTGTGTTGTATCCCATTGAGAAAACAACTTCTGGTGCTCTATAAAAGAGACTTTGAACGATTTCTGGTTTTTCTTCATCATCAGCAAAGCATGAGCAGCCGAAATCTATTAATTTAACTTCTCCATTGTTAATGGCAACGTTTTCTGGCTTCAAATCAGAATGAATCAAATTCTGTTTATGAATGAAAATCAGTGCATCAGCGATTGATTTCGCGATCATCCTTAAATCTCTGAATCCAAAACCGATACTGCCACGCTCCCAAATAAGCTCGTAAAGGTTGTGTCCAAGAAATTCAGTGACGATAAAAGTGAACCCTCCGATCGAAAAAGTGTCGAGAAATTCGACAACATTTTTCTTATTTTCGTTCATAGATTTCAGGAATTTGAGGATTTTGATCTCCTTCGACACTGGAACCTGCTCGTACTGGTTGTCAGCGACACACTTTATCGCTATGTTTACGTTTAATTTGTGATCAAGACATTTTATAACGGAACCGAACGACCCTTGACCGAGGAATTCGAGTTGTTCATAGCGAAACGCAATATGCGCGCCCTTGTTAAAGTTGTAAAATACATTATTGTCTTCCACGTGGTACTTTGGATGGTCTGAATTGTCATGTAAGTAATATATTTCATTAAAGTTGACTATTGAGGCCTTCTCGTCATCAGCAATATATTTGCTGTATTTTTCAAGTGCTATCTTTGGTGTGATAGGATTTGAGAAAACTAATTTCGTTTGGTAAGGGAACTGAAGTGAATTAAGCACTATGTTTGTAGAGTTAGCCCTTGTCATGCTCGATCTGCGCCGTTTTGATTGGCATTCGAGAGCTGGTTGAACTTCCATCGCAATGATATTTTTTTGATAGGTTTCGGGAGGTAATTTTTGATAAGTTTACATTCGTAAATATCAGAAACATATTTCCGCTCATTGATTGCAAATCCATGTTTATTCCAGAAATATGCTGTTTGGAAGAAAATTTTGGATTAAATAGAAAAACTTTGAAAGTGATCCAATAAATTTTTAGTAACGTGCAATTACACTGATCGCTATTTTTGAATTTAATGATGTTATTTTAGTGGAGGAATTGTATGAATCATTATTGCTTGTTTTTCTTTGATAATCTTGAAGACGATAAGTAAACATATTTTTGTCATGTAAAAACCAAAAATGACACGTAAATACAAATCTATAAATGATTGTTTGTTTTTCATATATTCAGTGAATTTCTATTCATTTTCACAGTACTATTTCCTTAAACAGATGTATCATATATTAGTTTTTGATATATTTTTATATATCTCATCAAACGATGATTTTCGAATTTGATTTATGTTATAAACGATTTAAAAAAGAACCTTTTTTCCCATAGAATATAGAATCAAGAGATCCATTATTTGATGTATCAGGGGTTAATGCAATTTACAAGAATAGAAAGGATAAAAATAGTCTTTATATAATAAAAAAAAAAAATTAAGCAGTTTCTATGTGTAAGAATGCTTCACTAAGCATTGCCTTGATCTTTTGGTTTCGCGCGAGATCAAATGCAGTCTTTCCGTCGTTTGTAATGCATTTAACATTAACTCTCGGACACATAATGAGAGTTTTGACAATTTCTGGTTATGAATATAACAATGCATAGTGCAGTGGCGTTGCGCCAACGTGATCTGTGATATTGACATCAATTCCCTTCCTTGAGAGAAGGAATTCGACGATGTTGTTTTGGCCGCATTTGGAAGCAATGTGCAAAGCAGTTGCGCCATGACCTGATTTGGAGTTGATTTCGATCATTCCAGTGTTAACATTGAACTTGACTGCCTCCTCCTTTCCTGATCTAGCAGCGAAGTGAAGAGCGTTCTTGCCATCCTTGTTGTGGCTGGCGATGGTCGATATGTTGAATGACGAAAGGAATTTCATTATTCCAAGGTGACCATTCATCGATGCGTCCATGAAAGGAGTTTTTTCTTCAACAATGCATGAAGGGTTTGCACCATAATCAATGCACTGTATGCAGTCTCCAAGATATCCAATCCTCGAGCACAAGCATAATGAGCTGTTGAGCTGTTTCTGGACATCATCGAAGATATCACTCTTCGTCTGTATTATCCAATCGAATATCTCTTGTCTTCTGAACTGTGCAGCGACTTTGATGGAATCTGGTGTGAATTCAACATTTACTCGTTCCATGATCCTTAATATTTCAAGGTTTCCACCGGCAATGGCGAAGTCTAACACAGTTCTTCTCCTTCTGTCTTTGAGCTGCAAACTCGCTTTGTTCAAATACAAGAACTTGAAAACGTTGAGCGATCCAAAGAAGCAGGCACACTGTATAAGCGTTATTCCACCCTGTAGATACAAGCAGGGCTCAAATGTCTGCTAGTGGAGTGATCTATTCGGATTTGTGCATTCTTCAGCGAATAATTCCGTAATAAAGTCGAGGTCATCCTCAGAAATGGCCTTCATTATCTTATTTTCGGCGTTCGTGCCTTCAACGAGGTTAATTAAATCTTGCCATCCGCTTGTTCTGAAATCTTCGAATTTGCTGACGTGTTTCCTCAGGAAAAGATCGAAGAAGGACCCGTATTCATGATTTTCCATGAATTTAACCAATTAATTGAAGAGTTTAATATCGAATCGATCAATTTCTCCTGCAAAGACGCTCAAAATGGCATAGATAACATTTGTAGAACGTGATTGATATTGCAACATGTCCTCAATCCTTTCTAAAATGTCGAATAGTGAAATGTATCTTGTCACGTAGAATTTCCTTAGCAACAAGAAGAGTGGAATCTTCAGCACGAATCTCCAGTCTCCGATAGGCATAAATATCTCATCTTAAATTGCCGATTTCGGGAGATTTCGATTTGGATTAATTTCACCATTTTTCATGAGTTCGCCCAATAATTTCACTAAAATGTCAATATTTTTGTACCTAACATTAATGGCAGCAAGTGATTGTTCAACGAATGCGGCCATTAATTCAGGATTTCACGACATAAATTTAGAATTCGCAATTTCTTTAACGAGATCATTCACTCCTTCGCGAATGAGATTAGTTAACTTCGTTTCCAGGTCCAAAATGTCCGATAGATCCCTCTCAAGTGAAGGAACGAGCGAATAATCGGCGAAAAACATTATTGTAAATAAATTGAAGGAATTTTTTGAAAGAAGATTTACAAAGGAAGTCACTTTTTAGATTTATATATTTGCTTGAAATTCTTAAATAAATATTTATTTGTGGATTTCGGCATTCGTATATAATTAAAAATAAAATTATTCTTATTTTCCTGTTTTTTATTGTCTCGTTTTGAAAAATTTAACATGTTTACAAAATAATGATATTTGGAGACTCACATCGAAAATATACATTTTGTAACATTTATATATAGTGTTGCTATAGTTTAGAACCTTCAAACATCGAATATATTTCAAAATATAAAAACCCAATTAACGTCCATTTCATTCGTTCCATATCAGCTGCATGCTCTATAGTTATGGGATCGGAAGTAATAGAAACACCAAAATTCCTAATTTTTCGAAATGTTTTTTTTGGAAAAAATGAAAGATATTTATGTACTGTTTGATAGCAAATATAGATGTAAATCGAATGAAATATTTGCACTTGAAAAAAGCACCTCTCAAAATTTACAAAATTGCAATATTTGAATTTAAAGTACCATTATTGGAGGAAATTGTTTAAAGGTTTTTCTCTGTGGATGACACTTATTAATTTTGTCGCATGAATGCTTAATAATTCCGTATATATTTGGCACAAGAAGAATATTCTTGAATTTAGAACGGAATTAAGAGACTTGATAAGATTACATCACAAACATAATGCAACAATACGTTGATATTTGATATTTGATATTTAAATTCATAATTATATACAATGAATTCGATTTTTAAATACAATACGGATTGGAAAAGTGACATTTTGCTTTGTCTTAGGGCAATACAAATATGCAAAAAATGGGGCCACCGGCGATGATGACGCCACGCCAGCGGCGCTATCATCACCCCCGGCCAACGTAATCATCAAATTAATTTCAAAGAATAACTTATATGTCTCTCTCCCTTTTCTTTTCTTCTTTTTCCTTTTTCTCTCCTCCTCTCTTTTTATCTTCTCCTCTTTCTCTTTTTATTTCAAATTTTGTATTGTTGTTCTTTTTAAAATTTTTCGAATAATTCATGAACTCCTGACGCGATCTCATAATTTCTACTGTTTGAAGTGGTGCTTCATAATGTAATGAATGATTTTAACATAAATTGTTGCATTTGAGGTCCTTGTATTGATTTTGAGTCATTTTCTTGGTTTGAATGCAAATTTATAGTCAAGGAAGCTGTTAAAAATCTTGAAGTAACTCAACATTTCCACTTTTGTGCGATTTTGCTGAATTTAAACGGTAGTATCCTGATTTAAATCCATTTTATCCTGCTTTCAACTTAGTCGAATAAATTGCATTGAAATGCAGTTCTCTCTAGTCATTATTTTTGAAATTTTCTGATATGTTAAGAAGAATGTATAGTGTTCTGCACAAGCATATATCATGAATGATACTTTTAAACTGAAAATAATATCATTCTATTTTAGGCATGAAACTAGTGTTGTTTGGTATGTCACTTTTGTTGCTCAAGTTGTCACTTTCCGATATGGAATTGAGAGGAAAAGAACGATTATTTACGATTAATGTTCAAAAACGATTATCATCCATTAAAAGTGACATACTTTAGGCAGCCCCTTTAATACTTTGGGTGAATAACCCATCAATGTATTGAAAAATTTGAGATTTTGAAATTTTTGGAGCATCACATTGTAAACCTAAAATAAATCAATTTGTATTATTTATTTTTCAAAATTTTCAAGATTCTTCTATTGAAAGATCAAAAAACACACAGAAATGAATTAGATAATGTGCAAAACATCATGGTCCGGCAATCAATGGAGAGAAAATAAAAGGGTTGATCAATCTGATGGGACAATTTCCAATCCGTAAAATACAATATAAACGCATCTTTTATTTATTCCAATATTTCATACCAAGAAATAATATATTTTGCAATTTAGGAATTATGATAAATCAATGAATAATCCATAAAAATCGAAAAAGAATTAGAAAATAAGAAAATTTTAAGATGACGATATGGGCAAAATAAAAAAATTTTTCATATGGTTGTCAACAAATAGCATCTTGCAAAAGGCTAAGCATGTCAAGTGAGGTAAGTTTTGATGCCCAGATCTGATTTTATTTTTGGACCAAAGCCCAGATTGACGAAGAAAATCCTTCCTCCGGCGATAATAGCGCCACTGCAGCCCCTTCGCGACCTTGCAAAAGCAAGGTAAATGATCATGACATCACTGATGAACAAGAGCAACCTTGTCTGCACAAGATGCCATCGAACTTCGTTAAAATATCGTTCACATGTTCTCCACTAGTTTATTACTGCTTTTTAAGGCTACAAATGTAGATATTCCTCGACCTAGTGAAAATACAGTGGTCTGTCGTGCAGAACTTTCCACATTCTTCGATTTTCTTGCAATTCAACAGTTTCAATCCATCTAGTATTATATGCATTTATTATACGCTACATTTAATGAAACTGTCACATTCATATGATATGATAGCCATCAATATTATATCAAATATACAATATATATAAATACAGAATATTAACAACAATTACTATTAAAAAAAAAAAAAAAAACAAATACATATATATACAATTTACAACTTATTAATTTTAACATAATCTTTGATCTCTTTTCTTTCATCTATTAGTTTATCAACTAGTGTTTGACTCTGTTTTGTAGTGACAGAGCGTGTTTTCAGTTAATTTGTAATGACTGAGCTTGTTTTCAGTTACTTTGTAGTGAAGGTGGACATAAATAATAATTATGTCACTTTTCTCCAGCAAAATATTGTTTTCGATAATTTTACATTATGTTTAACGATGTTTTTTACAAAATTTATTTTGAAATTGTTGATTATATTCATAAAAGAGGCATAAGTATCGATAACACATATGCATCTGTCTTTTGGAAGCTATTGGTGCATCTTATTCAAGAATATTCTTCTTGTGCCAAATATATACGGAATTATTAAGCATTCATGCGACAAAATTAATAAGTGTCATCCACAGAGAAAAACCTTTAAACAATTTCCTCCAATAATGGTACTTTAAATTCAAATATTGCAATTTTGAAAATTTTGAGAGGTGCTTTTTTCCAGTGTTTTTTAATCAAAAATATTGTCTAATCACAATCAAAATCTATTACTTATATTATATAACATCTATGTATGTTATAGGTATAGTTTAGAAGTTATGAATTCAAGATATAAGCTTTGATTCAAAACCTAAAAATTGAATCTTTTCTTCTTAGAAGTTACACGATTCAGATGTCTGCTGTAGTCATATTTTTTAATTCTTTTCAGGAAGGATCTATGATGCCAAATGTAAAAAATAACCTTTCTTAAGGTTATAAAAGTGTCTTTTTTATGTTTGAACGTTTCTAATCTTTATTATTTTGATTCTAATAGAACAGCATTTATATTATCATCATTTACCTCAGTTGCGCCTGAACGATTATGTTTCGTCGAAGCCGAAAATATTGATGTTCGAGATTCATATTTTACAAATTTTTAATCACCAGATAAAAGTGGTGCCATATATGCAAATGTGAACTGCATTCACTATATTGGATTTTGTACATTTACATTATGCTTTTCAGTTGACAGAAGAGGCTGTATTTTTGCCGGAAGATATTCTGAAGCGACTTTTGAATTTTGTTGTTTTATTGATGATTCTGCAGGATACAACAGCAACTTTCAGCTCAATGGACAAAATTTGTCAACATCGCAGGTAACAATATCGAGCTGTAGAGCAAGAGAACATAGTGCACCATCTTCTTCAGTTGATTTTAATAATATTAATGTTTCGAATGTTATCAACGAAAAGATTTATAATTATGGAATTGTTTTTAGTATAACAACGCCATTAAATAATTCCATTAGGTATATTAGAAGTTTTAATACTTCCGGAGGTAGTTCGTTTATAAGATTTGAAAGCTCTACACCAGGAAACTTGAGCAATTCAATATTTTTAAATGCAAAGAAAATTCCTGCATTATTCGATACTTATGGGTTTAATGTAGATCACAAGATAAGTAACATTTACATTTTTAGAACACCAGATATTCAAAAAGCAACATCATTGTCATCTTCAAAAACACCAGCTGCAACATTTTCTATTATCAATTGCATTACTGATTTAGATAGTTCTATTTTTTTCAGCAGAAAATGCTGTAGATTGTCAATATAATCAATTCATTAATGGAGCAGTAATAGGTTTCGAACAATCCATGTTTTGCACTAAATTTATTATCGATCAAAAAATATGTTTTCAAGAAAGAATAATTTATTTTACTCACCATAACTTTCTTAGTTTAATAGCAGTCTTCATTCTTGTGTAAAATTAAAGTACAATTATAGAAATCTAAAATGAAGATATTGAATTGGAATTCACTTTTATTAAAAGTGACATTTTTATGGATGTAAGTGTCAAATTTTACTTTATTATATCATGATCGCAATGGATCTGCATATAAACTACAGCAATTTCTTTCTGTAGTTCCCAGTAGAGTTGAATTAGATGCTCCAAATTCATATAAAATTTATAATTCTTATTTTTCAAACTTCGTGAGTTCATTTAGAGGTGGTGCATTTTACAGTAATGTAACATGCGATCACTTATTTGAGTCATGCACATTCACCAGATGTTATTGTGTTGATCGAGGTGGATGTATTTTTGTTTATCGAGGAGTCGATACATATATGCTTAAATCTTGCTTTATAGACAACGAAGCAGGATTGAATAGCAATTTCCAATTATACAGTAGCAATTTGACAATCGATTATAATACAGCAACTGGTTGTGTATCTAATACACACACGCTTTTTAATCGAGGAATTTATTCATTATTTATGGAAAATCTAAATGTTACCAATCAAGTCAATATATTATCAAATTCATATGGACTTTGTGCAACAGTGGATAATCCCGAAAATAATACATTATCATTCTTGAGAAGTTTTAATAATAGTGGTGTTTTGTCATTATTTAAATTTGAAAGTTCCAAACCAGCAAATCTTAGTAATTCAATCTTTATCTCAAGCGCAAAGGCGCAATATATATTTGATACATCAGGATATAACACAAAACACAGTATAAGAGATGTTTTTATTTATCGATGTCCAAAAATTAAAGTTGCATTTTCACGGTCAACAAATCTAGAACCAGCGGCTCAGTTCTCATTAACTAGGTGCACAACAGATTTACCTTCTTCATTATTTACAGGAGGCACAACAACAGATTGTTTATTTAGCCAACATTTCAATCAAACAGCTGTCGGAAATGAGCAGTCTGATTTTTGTGTTAAAATTATATCATCGAAGTTCGCATGCACATGTGAAAGAATTGCTTTCCTTACAGCGTTGAATATGTTTAGTTTGATAACTGTTTTCATTTGGCTTGTCTAAAATTGATAGGCAAAGTCAGCGAAACTCTTTTTTTAACTCACTGGATTAACTTCTTGCTAAGTTATTGAACCCCAATCTACAAAATCCTGTTGTGCATGATATATTAAAGAATTAGCTAACAAAGTCTATATTTCATTAAAATATTAGATATATCTTGCATCAAAAACATTGATTTGCCATGATGTGCTTTACTCATTATAACATATTATATTCCCATTGTATAGCATTTTCATAACGTAAAATATGTTGTTGTCGATGATAAATAGGTAAATCTAATCACAAATATGTTTTTTTTTGAAAAAAAGTATTCCAAGTGTTCACACGTAAGCTCTGTGTGTTATTCTCCCAAAAATAATGATGATTCTTTTTGCGCGGCTAAATTTGAAAAGTTTATTAAATTGAGAAGAGTAGAGCAGGAAAATTTGAAAAGAGTCATCATTATTTTTGGGAGAATAACACACAGAGCTTATGTGTGAACACTTGGAATACTTTTTTCCAAAAAAAGCATATTTGTGATTATATTTACCTATTTATCATCGACAACAACATATTTTACGTTAAAAGAATGCTATACAATGGGAATATAAATATATTATAATGAGTAAAGCACATCATGGCAAATCAATGTTTTTGATGCAAGATATATCTAATATTTTAATGAAATATAGACTTTGTTAGCTAATTCTTTAATATATCATGCACAACAGGATTTTGTAGATTGGGGTTCAATAACTTAGCAAGAAGTTAATCCAGTGAGTTAAAAAAAGAGTCCCGCCGACTTTGCGTATAAAAATTTAATTGGCTGTTTTCATTTTAATTTAAGACACTTTCATTCTTTAAACTCATATTATAATCTGATATCAACTTCTAATGAAGCCCGAAAACATCATTGACTTGAACTATATTATATATAGATGCTGTGATATAACCATAATATATTAAGGTTATTATTAACCTTAACAAAAAGGGAAAAAGACAGTTCCGACACGGGGAGTCGAACCCCGCTCCAGCGGATGAGAACCGCTTATCCTAACCGATGAACGATGTCGGATTTACATTTTATTCATAATTTATTTATTTTACTAACATAAAATTAATGGTACAAATATTTTGCCAACACATTTGCTTCAAAAACTCAATATTCCTGAGTGTGCGACAATACATTCTTTGAAGTATACGATGACTTTGATTCAATACTCCACATCTTAAAAGCTTCAGATCTTGATCCAAATCAAGCGATTTACATTCTCTATTGAAGCTAAACACAATTTTCTATTGAAAACAGACTTTACATTTTAACGTCAATGAATGTACACTTCGAAGTCAGCGGAAAGTTTGATGTTTACTTGTTTTTCGATTTCATGAATTCTTTACACAAATGCGTTAAAATATAACCATTCAAACAAATATCAGCACAATATGATGATCTGCACGACCAAATGGAGGCATTACAAAAAGAAATTTCCCATATCAAATCTAAATACCTCAAATTATAATCTGATCACGAGGATTCTTTACAAAACTATGATTCTATTATTGCTAAAAAGGACAAAAACATCAAAATTCAGGAAAATGAAATTTCACTACTCTATTCAGAAAACAATGAATTTGTTGATGAAGTCAAAAATCTCAAATCAAGCAACACAAAACTTCTTTCAGATTTCAGTTCCTTGCAATCAGAACTATCAAATGTCAAGATTGAAAACAGTCAATTGGCATCACAATTGCGCCCAAGAAAAGCTCTTCTCTCAGCGAGTCTCACGGATGCAGAAATTAAAACCGTGTTTTATGATGTTTATAATTTGTTAAAGGATCTTTCTTCAAAAGGCAACACAAAACTCATCAATATATTATGCAAGGTTGGGCTTTGTGAAGTCCGTAATTCAGTAGATTGCGCATGTTTAGTTTATGCTTGTACTCTATGAGATTTAAGTATGGTTAAGTCTTTGATTGAGGGAGGCTGTGACGGAGATGCACTTGACAAATGGAAGTGTAATGCATTTGTTACCTATGCTTTATGTGGAAAACAGATGTAGTTAAATATTTATATTCAGTTGGCTTTGATAAGGATTGGAGAGAAGAAGTCAATAAATTTAATGCGATTCTTTACGCTTCACAAAATGGATATCTCGACACTGTGAAATATTTACATTCTATTGGATGCGATGTTAAATCAAAACAAAGACAAATGCAAAATGTGTTTATTATGCAGCTCGGAACAAGCGTCTTGATGTTTTGAAGTTCCTCATTTCTATTGGTGGTGATACTAAGAATAGAGACGATTATGGATGCACGCTATTCATGGAGCAGCATCTGGGAATGCAGTCAATGTGATTGATTACATTCTCTCACAGGGATGGGATATTAATGATGGTGGAGGAAATTATGAAACAGGAGGGGCTAGTGGTGCATCAACAATTATTTCGGGTTATTTTGGAGCGATTTTCAGTGTTGATCAAGTTACAAAATCTCCTCCACTCGAGTCAGATTTTTATGCAGCAGGTGATGGATTCGCTTTAATATCTGTTCTTGAAAGCACTTGCATTATTCATCCCCAAGGTTTTAACAGATTATTATTATACGTTTTTATTTCATTAGACTTATTATCGCAATAATTTTTTTATATGAATCAATAAATGAACATAATTCTGCTGTTATTTCATAAGAATGAATATTGTTATCGTAGTGAATAAATCAAATTTATAAACAATAACATGATAAAATTATAAAGAGTCAATAAGTTCCAAAGAGTTTTGTGGCCTTCCAATTCTGGCTTGATCATTGATCATAGAAAGCGTGTCAAATACTGTTCCATTAGAAGCAAGAACACGCAATTGACAAGCTTCCGCTTTGTCCGCAATAAACTTGAATTCCCTAAAATTTCCGCTTGCAACAGACAAAGAAAAAGCCATTTTCATTTTTGCGTTTTGGATGCACAATGTCAACAACAGATCTCTGTTAACTCTTCTTAGAGCACCAGTCTCAGAGAACAAAGACATCCAATCGCCATGCGGAGATCTCACAGCCTCTGAGAGAGGTGATGTTCCTGAGAAGTTTTGAACTTGAACATCAGCTCCATGTTCGAGAAGCAGCCTTGAAGTTTCTTTCTTTCCATTTTTCATCGCAAACAAAAGCGGAGTATTCCCATTGAGGCTGTTTCTATCATTGATATCAGCTCCTTTCTTTAGCAATACTTTAACGAGCGTTTGCAAACCTCTATAAGCAGCAATATGAAGTGGAGTGCTTCCATTGCTTCTTGTTTCAATGCTGCAGCCTCCTTTGATCAGAGCGAGAGCAATTTCACCGTGGCCGTTCCTCATCGCATAGTGAACAGGATAATCTTCGCCATTGAAATAATCCGGATTGACACCTGCAGCGAGAGCGAATTGGACACTTGCGAGATCATTATCGTCGATCATTTGGAAGTATGTTTCAGGAGTGACGTTCTTTGGCGCAGATTTTGGCATCAAATAACTTGAAAGTGAGTCATAGCCTCTATAATCAGCATAATCCAGGGCCCTCGACCCATCAAAGTCAGTAATAGAAGCATCAGCTCCACTTTTCAATAAAATATCAACAATTCTGTCATGTCCGTTCATCGCCGCAAAATGCAGCGGAGTTTCACCCATCTGAGACTGCACATTCGGATTAGCACCGTGTTCTATCAATTCTTGAACGCATTTTGGACATCCGATTCGACTTGCGTAATGTAGAGGGGTAAGGCCTTTAGAATCAGTGATATTTGGGTTCATCCCGAGATTCAAAATTTGGCTCAGACCTCTGTATTCTCCTCCTTGCGCTGCTAAAAATAATGATGATGGATCAATTCCACCATTTCTCGTCATTTTGACAAATTTCGACTTTTTACAGCATAGGTATCATGGATACATCACATTCGAAATAAAATTTTGGAATTTAATTTTTGTCATTTTTGAATTTAATTTACATGTCAAAATTTTTAGACAAAATAAGAATAAATAATTTTTTTGAAATTAAATGATTGAAAATAGATTATTTGACCGTATATTTACCAATATATTGGACCTTCTAGTCCCAAATATCTTTGCTTCGAATTCCAATTATGAAATTCTTGATTTTTTGATTAATCTTATGACTTCATCGAGAACTCAAAATGTTCAATTACCGCAAACTGAATCTTTCTCTTAATGCTGTGATGCTTGGCATCTCGCTGTTTATTGCACAAAATTTTACTGAAACATCTTAGGTGGGGGTTATGACCAAACTTCTTGTATCGTCGTAAAATTTTGTTTAAATTGCATTAGTGGCTCCACTTTTTTTCTCGCTTACTCTTTTGAGTTTTGCGATTTTTAACGAGTGACCCCCATTCCCGGACGAATCTGATGAAACATTTACGTGCTTTTTGTGGGTGCTGATTCTAGTGGTGCAATCTGTTTCATGATCTTAGCAAGGTATTACTTAATCATGATATCATATGATTACAAACAGAAACCCATTACAAATCATTAATGGGCTTTTGTTATGAATCTCTTTGATGATTATAACAAATACATCTCACCATTATAGCGTTCTCTCGCTTATTTTTCTAGAGTTCCAGTCGAAAAATCAAAAAATAGAAAAGAAAAAATACGCAAAACGCAGGAGTCAAACGGCATTCCTTTGCTCATGCATAGAGCATACCTAACGTTATGCTACCTCAAGTTCACACAAAATTTGATCATTGGTAACATTACATATCAAATTTTCGACTTTACATGACAAATATCAGATAATTAGTGTCGAAAATGGTGACTTTCGTTATTTTACATGTCACAATTCGCTGAAATCTCATTGAGGCATTGAGATCCTCAAGTTAAATAGACAAGCAAATGCTATAAACATACTCAGCACCCCTGAAAAGCACCAATTTATTATTAAAATAAATGGAAATACTAAATAAGTTAAATTATTGCTTTTTTAAAAATACAAAAACAGAGTCTCATATTCTTAAAATAATAATCTATAATCACACTGTTTATGAATGTATTAATTATAATTGATTTTGTTAATATATTTATAAATTCTGCGTTTTAATATAGGCTACATCTATATTATTAAGATGCAGTTATACCTACAATAGATAAGATAAGAGCTTCCATCATCTTCCAATACAAGATAGTGTTTGTTTAAGCAAAATCATATTGGATGAGCGGCTTGGTCTTTGTTTGCAGAGATATTATTGATTCCACTGTAAACAGAACCCCAGAATGGCACGTAAATGTTTTATCAGATCTGATCTATAGGAGGGTCACTCGTTAAAAATCGCAAAACTCAAAAGAGTAAACGAGGAAAAAAAAAAAAATTCATGGTGCATTCATTCAAATAAATCTTAAAATTCAACAATTTCGAAACGACAAATATACTTCATTACTATATCTATAGCAATAATTTATGCTAAGTAATATGTTATAACATATGTTATAAATCCAGATTTCGAGAAAGGATGTGAAACTTTTCTGGCTAAAACGATTATTTCATAAATAAGTCAATTTTTGTTAAATTTTGTGGTCTGTGGTTGGATTATTTTCTTAAGAAAATATCGGTTTGACTTTAAACTCTCAGGATCGAATTCTGAATGAATTTTGCGGAAAAAATGCCACCAATGGATTTCAAGGGAATTTTATCGTCATGATGCTAAAATTATTATTCAGCAAGATGTTATATTCACCAACGGAGCCCTCTGAAGCCACTTTTGATTCCATTTTCGATGAGATACAGAGATTCACGAGTGAAAGGGATCATGATACTGCTTCAAAGCGCGCAAAAGTTGCATCCAATGTTTTTGATATTATTGACAGCTTCGGAATTGAGCTAAATAAACCTATGATAACAATAAGATCCAAGTATGGGAGACGCATAACTAAAAATAAAGAAAGAGAAAGAAGAGATAAATAAGAAGGTGTGGCACTCTGAATACGCATTCTGGTGGCACCATTTTCTGGCACCAACATCAACGCCAGTACCTAATACCATAACTGATTTGGTTCGTGCGCTAATGTTTAGCATTTGAAAAATCATGATCTTATTTTTTTATCTTATCAATATTTTACATGCTACATATAAAAAATCACAAAAAGGACACTACTACATTAAATCACAGACGATATTGGCTTTATTTATTTCATTTGATCAAAATCAAACTTGAATCTCAACATTCGACGAATATTACATATTGATATATTGGACCTCCAATATGTACCTGATACAAAGAACATGAAATGATACGATACTAATACATTGTTGCTAAAATATAATTCGAAAAAAATTATTCATCAAGTAATTTCAAATTGAAGACATGAATACAATTAACACGCTTATTTCAAACATACTGGTTTGTTATATTCATTCATTTCACAACAAAATTTATCAAATTTTTATTTCCTGTACTTAAATACATTTTTGCATACATGCTCTTACAAAATATATTATAAACAACATTTATCTCGAAAAATAAAAATAAAAAGTTTTTTTTAAAAAAATTATAGAATGTTGCAGGCCATGAGAACCTCAAAAGGGAGTTTCAACTAGCTGTGATACCAAAAGAATTTCTCAAATTGTTAAAAAAACTTGATGCCATAGTTCGAATTAGCTAATGATTTATTATCATCGCTTCAAAACCCCAAAAAAGCACATCAAAAAATGATTTGTTCAAAAACTACATTTTTTGTTTAATTTTGAGCTAACCATTGGATAATATACGCGATGTAGATGCTGTATTGTAGTATATTTGAGCAAAATAAAATTGTGAGTAAAATGAACATCTCACAATTATTTTTCGATTTTAAGTAGAAAATATTACTAAGCACAGTATGTAGAATATAAAAAGCGAGAAAAACGGTTTTAAAGGTTATTTTTGAAGGGTCTGGCCGGAGTTAATGCATATATTTGACAATGGATATGTATATAGTATATACTGTTAATGCTATTTATCTAATTATTTTTAAAAATATCATCACCCTGATGTCCCAACTGACAATTTTTTAGTTGCTTTAATCTACGCTTTTGATAAAGAAGGTGCTTTTAATTTCAAAATTCACCGTGAAGCTACAAGAACGAAAAATGCTATTTACAAGTTCATTGATGATAATATACAAATATTTGAATATTACTTTAAGTGTGGCACAAGATGTGAATGGGAAAGGAAAATTTAAAATATATTTTGTAATTATAAAGAAAAATAGCATTTCTTAATAGAAACAATGTTCAATGATATCGTGTAAATATGGCTTTGCTTAATTTCAAAGTACAATATATTATATTTAGAACAAATAAACGAAACTTAACAACAAAATTAAATGTCGTCATCGCTGCCGAGATCCTTTGGCCTGGCATCGACTTTTCTAATAATATGTGGATCATCATTTTGATTTGCCTCAGCATTAGTGTATAAATCGAGATGTGCACTTTCTGTCTGTTCGTCGCCGAGATTGACATCGCGCTCATTAACGTTGACTCCTGATCCGCTTTCGTCTTCATTTTGTTCTGCTTGTTTAGGCTTCCTAGGAATGGCCCTGATGATGTACATGATGAACAAACAAAGGAGGACGAAGCAGCCGACTGCGCAGCCTGAATATGAAGGAATCTGATATAGTGTTACGTTGACTGTTCGCATTTTTTAGATTTTTTGGACAACTAAGCCGTTAAACTTTTTGTAAAGTATTTAATTTTTAGTTTCGTGAAATTAAAGAATATTTTCAATCTACACTGTATATTTATCGGTAGAATTTCAATTAAACAGAAAAATATTGTTCAATTTTTCTACACACTGTTTGGTATGAAAATGAATTATCCACGTATTATTTTAGGATTTTAACTTGTTAATCAGATATTATATGGAGAGAACTATATATATGCATAAAAGAAAATCAAAAATAGCACTTAATTTGATAGTTATTATAATTTTGATCATTCGAGAATTTTTTGATTTCTGACATGCATTTTATTTACACGACATTTGATATCAAATTTGTCGTAAAATTTCGTTTTTATGTTCCAAGTCTATGCATTCATCATATACATATGAATGCATAGATATACTATCTTTCAAATGTACTGATTGCACATGTATGAGAACCAAGTTCTCAGGTATATATTATATACTTTTTTAACACCCTGTCAGATTTTCTTTTATCTCTAATCAATTTTTAGCTAAAAATCACGAAAGTTGATCAATTTACAGTAACATTCTTTCTATTTCTGTAGAAACATTAGATATGTTGCCTAGTATCTACTATATGAGAATGGTGCAAATGGGCTGGGCAAAAGGAGTGCATATCAATATTTTTCATTATAAACATTATATAATGAGATCTCATCATAACATTATCATGCATATCATATAATGGATCATATCCAAACAAATTCTATTAAGATTAGCGAAAGCTGAATCTGAAATAGATTATTTGAAGAATTACTTAATAGCACATCTTCACTCTTCATATGAATGAGGTTACCAAAGATAAAAAGTGTTTCTCTATTAAGTAACAAGGTGATATGATTAAGAATGAAGAAACGAAATCACTTCCTTAAGCAAAGTCACTTTTTTGATGGGGCTTTAACCTTATTATGCATGTTTTTTTATCCAATAAAAGAAATGACTCTCACTGGATCAATGATAAAACCGTTCCAAATCGGCCCTTTACTGGGCAAAGGTTCGTACGGAGACATATATGCGGCACGAAACACAGACAAAGGAACACTCGTTGCGTTAAAAGTCGAAGAAATCAATTCGCCAAGACACGTTTTAGAGACAGAAGCGCAAATAATGCGAAAAATTAATCAATTCAACTATTTTCCTCAATATATATCATTTGGA
Source organism: Trichomonas tenax (assembly GCA_023091735.1). Lineage (NCBI taxonomy): Eukaryota > Parabasalia > Trichomonadida > Trichomonadidae > Trichomonas > Trichomonas tenax. Next base: position 61,081 of record JALKBU010000091.1, read on the forward strand.
AAAACGAAAAATCACATTTTTCTCGCAATGGAATTATGTGGGCCTTCATTATCTTATTCAATCAAAAATCTCCCGGATCACAAACTTTCTTTGTCTTCCGGAATTCGAACTATATACATTATACTTAAAGGTCTCCATCAGATGCATAGAGCTGGAGTTTTGCATCGTGACGTGAAACCATCAAATATACTCTTGAGAACAACGAAGCAGTATCCGTTAGCGATAATAGATTTCGGACTTTCAAGAGTTTATATCGATAAATGGACAAAGAAACAACTTCCACCGAGATCAAATCCTGGATTTAGAGGCACAGCTGTGTTTGCATCACCAAATGCACACCTACATATGGAACTTGCGCCCAGAGATGATTTGATATCTTGGTATTATATGAGCCTTGATTTAATCAACGGCCCTCTTCCATGGAGAACACTTGAAAATAGAGCAGATATTTTGCAGCGAAAGCGTTCTACGAACATGGCGAAGCTTGGATCGATGATTGCGCCACAATTCGAAAAAATTTGGCGTCATATTTCAACTTTGAACTACGAGGACAATCCTGACTATGAACTTCTTTATAAACTACTCGATGAAGTGATGGAACAAAATAATATTAAATGGAATGATCAATATGATTGGGATCCAAACATTTTACGCATTGATCCCAGTTCTGATATTGATGCTAACAGAAGTTCATTATCATCTGAATCATCTGTTCACGAAGCTGAAGAATTGCCTCCTCCATCAACAGTTGAAATGTATAGACCAATAGATCCAACGCCATTGATCGTTGTTAAGAGCAGCAGAGCTGAAGTCATCAACACTGTTGCTCCTGATGAAGGAAATTGCTGCTGCAATATTGTTTGAATTCTATATTCTGTTCTCTTGTTAGTAAATGTTTATACTGTTCGTATTTCATTTCAAATATAGCATTTTATTTTTTTTTTAATTTTGAAAATATTATAATATAATCAAATTTATTCTTAAAATACATCACATTGTTGAATTGTTAACCATACACATACATTTTTCGTTATAGATTTTTGATATTAAATGAAATAATATATAAAATGCATAATTGGTCTATAAACTGATTAAATAACTCATTAAAAGAATTATCCACTGCCTTCGTAATAGAAATCTGATTCGATTTGGATAAATTTGTCACCAAGTATCATTAAAGCGAAAAAGATATATTTCATGTCTGCAAGGAAGTACATAACATCGACAACGAGTGCTAAAAACAAATAAGCAAAATCATAATTATCATTATACATTAAATAAATGTGATAAGGAAGAACGACGGCTGTAAATAAGTATAGGAAGTAGTCTATGACAAATCCATTTGCATATATTTCTCCATTCTTGATATAATTTAATCTGGCCATGATTTTAACTATAATGCAAAAAGTAAAGTAGTAAATCATGAGAGAAACGTAGTGTAGTTTTGCAAAACCTTTAGGATTCGTGAGAATACTGAAAATATGTGAAATTACATTAAAAACAAATGCAATTCTCTCTTGTCTAAGGCATTTTCTTCCGATTAGTTTTGCTTTCGGTGCTGCTGAGTAAATCATGTGTTTATAATATCTTTGAATAATATAATGAATTCGAATTTGTGCAATTATTTGAATAACGTCCATTAATATGATTGCAAGACACGTATCCGATGTCAAAAGTGTTGATTTTGTTGGAATAAATCCATCTAAGAACTCTTTATTGAAAATGCACATTCCTGTTGCAAATAACTGCCCACTGAGTGATGCAAACGTCGCAAGCCAGAATACATTTGAAGGAAATGTAAGCGCAGACTTGGAAATTCGTTTAATTGTGTTAAGAACGGACATTTTAAATAATGTCAAAAAAATAGTTTACATGACTTTTTTTTATTTTTCTTGGTTTTACATTTCCTAATTATTGCAGCATCTCTTTTGATTGAGTGAATAACTTTCTTTCAAAATTTATAGCATTAATAGCATAGTTATGTATATTCTCTTTATAAAGTTACAAGTTTCGATATGAACTCCTCAAGGTATTTTTCATTCAAATATTATTGACTAAAGAAAAGTATCACTTTACAAAAGTGACATCGGTCCATTTTTTTTCAGAGTCGTAAAAATCCTAATTGGACATAAATTAGCAGTTTTTAGGCATTTTGAAAAACTGTTATTACAGGATCTTATGATTAATTTTGAATCGAAATTTTAATATTATAAATATAGAGTTCAATTCTGAATATCAAAGCTATCTTCGGTAATTAAATTGAAGATCATCAGCAAAATATTTCTATTGAGCGATGAATAATTGTTACAAAACGGAGTAGCACATGGTTTGAAATATATAGGGCAATCAGGGACTTTAAATGAGTTTAAATCACATGTATTTCTATTTACATTTAGACCTAATCCTATTAAAGTATTGAATGTTTGATCACTGCATTTCAATCCACATGGCATAGAAAAGTTATTAAAGCATCTGGGATGAAATGAAGGATCTCCCTTAATTTCGAAATATTTCAAATTTGGACAGAATCCAAAGCAATCCGAAGGCAGATAAGTTAATGATTGCGGAATAACGACTTTCACCAAAACTGGAGTACTAAGAGCCAAATATGCAGTCACATTAATACAGCCCTCATTAATTATTAAGCTAGAAATATAAGAACCTCTGAAAGCTTCAAAACGTATCTGTTTGACAGTTGAATTAAGAATAATGTCACCACATAAATTAGGAAAAGTCCCAAGAATTATATCTTTAGTTGGATTGTAATAAATACTGTTTTCAATATAAAAGTTGGGGTTTTCTGGTTCAAAACTAAAATTAGTAAGTTTATCATTGAAAATGAATGGAGTTTCATGTATGAGTTTCACACTTTTAGGAACTTGAAAATAATTCAAGTTTGTTTTAATAAAAGCATGTGGTCCAATAACTTCAAGTCTTGAAGTTGGAGGAAAATCAACAACAACACTTAAGCATCCTTCAAATGCATATGATCCTATAAAGCGAATCGAAGAAGGAAAGTTAATTTCTTTGAAATAAATGCATCGATTAAAACAATATGAACTAATGTTTTGTAATACACCTAAATCAGGTAAGTAGCATGCTTTAAGGGAATTTGAATTCATACACATTGAATTTGGTAATGTTGCCAATAAAAGACAATTTCGAAAATTGAGAATTTGCAAATTCGCAAAATATTGGAATGTACCATCAGCAATTTCAACTAATTGACTTTCAGGTTCAAATGCAATGCTAAGTATATCATTTTGTTGCGTAAATGAATTCGCATTAATACCAAAAACAGTTTTAGGAATAACCACATTAGTGGACATAGTATAAAATTTGCTTAATAATAATCACCTATATCATTTACTTATTGAGCAAAACGAAACTGCTCAAAAACATTTGACCCGATGGACACATAAGCTTTTTAAATTAATAGGGGGTTTAAATAAAATAAAGGGGGTGCTTGATTTGGGGTATGAAAAAAATAAGTGAGGAAGTTGAAAAGTGCTCGTTTAAAAATTTACAAATGTCTATCGACGGAATTTTTTCAGTTGCACAGAACGGAACAGAGAGATTTCAACAACAGGCGAAGGAACAGGAGCGAATTCAGTCACTTTTAGAGAACCAACAAAACATAATGGAAGAGATCTACTCAAGTTATGGAGATACTAAAGAAACTGTTGAAAGAATTGCTGAAATTGACGAGCTGACAAAATCATTGGATAAAAATATAATGAATGGGTCGAAGTTTTTGCATGATTTGCTTACAAAAAAGCCGAAATCTCAAGATGAACAGATTGCTGAATTAATTGGTGACTTAATCATTAACTTCCAAGATGCTGCACTTGCACTTCTTTCTAAATACATCAGTAACAAGCAAATTGAAATACCAATTTCCGAAATTGTCGGAATCGAGGATGAAATCAAGTCAACAATTGATTCGCTGATAGAGAAAGGAATATATATCGAGACATCAAAAGAGAGACTTGAAAGACAGAGAAGAAATCAACAGCATGTTGAGAAACTTTATCATCTTATTAAAGGAGAAGTGCATGAATAGATGTTGTTCATTCCATCTTAAAACGAGATCTTTATTGTATGAGTAATGATTTGGATATTATTCGTCTTAATAAATCCCTGTTTTTAGACATATATTTCTAAATTTGTTCTCAATGTCACTTTATAAAGCATCATTACGAATATATATTGAAGGTCATTCAAATATATATCTTGTAAATATCATTACCCATTCTAATCTTTGTACTTGTTATGAGAACAGCGATGCATTCATTTAAGTTTTTGAGTGATGTAACTTTTAATGGTGTTGATCCTTTTTTAATCAGCTAAACTTCAACTTTAAAAGGAGAAGAGAATATGTAAAAAATGAATTTATTTTGTTAACTGCAATGCAATATATTGTACTCACAACGTTGACATCAATTTCAAGATAATATAATAATAAAGATAAACATTTTTTTCTTTTTCGAGAGTTATGAAATATTGGTCAAATATGCTAAAACCCAGTTTTGAGACATATATTCAAATAAATTTGAACCAAAACTATAGTTATTTGAGCACAATTATCTGCGTTGATTAAGCGTGCAAACATACGTTCTTAAGATCCTCAATCGCAAAAATAGATTCAAGAATGAGATTTACCACGATAAATCACGTATATCACACAAAGCCTCCGAAGCGGTATACAGAGAGAGTCACAGTGAATGAATAACGTTTAGAATTTTGTTTTTTTATAGTTAGGCGGCCAAATAACTTTTAGAATTTTAAAAGTGCCAAATTGTTTGAAAAGTAATCACCTCACTTTATTGAAATGCTTGTTGGCCAACACGCTCCATGCTTCGAACTCGAAGGCGTCTTCAATGGCGACTTCAAGAAGTACAAGCTTGAGGATTACAAGGGCAAGTGGCTTGTCCTCTTCTCATACCCATTAGATTTTACATTCGTCTGCCCAACAGAAATCATTGAGTTCTCTAACAAGTTAGAGGAGTTCCAGAAGCTCGGCTGCGAGGTCCTCGGTCTCTCTGTCGATTCTGTTTTCTCTCATCTTGCTTGGACAAACCTTCCACGCAAGGAGGGCGGCCTCGGCGAAATCAAGTACCCACTTCTTTCCGACCTCTCCCACGAGGTCTCCAAGAAGTACGGCTGGTACATGGAGTCTGATGCTCACACACTCCGTGGCACAGTTATCATCGATCCAGAGGGCATCGTTCGCCACATCCAGATGAACCACCCAGATGTCGGCCGTAACGTCACTGAGATCATACGCCTTGTTAAGGCCTACCAGTATGCTGCTAAGCATGGCGAGGTCTGCCCAGCTAAGTGGGAGAAGGAGGGCGATGACACAATCAAGCCATCTCCAAAGGCTTCACTTGAGTATTTCAACAAGGTTAACTAAAATCTGATTTTTTTTATTGTCAAATAACTAACATTTTATTTCTATTGCAGTGTTAAATTTAACTCACTAAGTGTGTCTGAGTCTTTGCGTTTCTTGATATCTTTGAGAAAATTTTATTGGTTAATAAAATCATCAGCACTCATCGCGAAGATGATACCCAAGAATATATATGTTGCGCCAAATTGATTTATGAGCATTAAAAGTTCATATACCGCATAATTAAGGTTTTGATATATTTTCGATATAAATTGAACTAAAGCGAAATTGTATATCGCGAGAATGACGTACAGAAGCACGAAAATTCGTAGGCGAATGAGCAGAGAGTGGCTGAAAAATGATTTATATGGCGATTTTAATAAAAATATCGAGATGTGAGTGACAAACAGTGCCATTGAGAAGTAGTATGATATTCTTGTGAAATACTTATGTCCCGAATAAATTCGTTCATATTGACTTGGAGATATTTCAATCGGAATGATTAATAATTTAGCAAGCATCAAAATTATATATGCAGCCGTTGTCAATATGGCGCTGTAATACAAAGTCTTCAGCCATTTATATTCATATAGCATGAAATAGAATATAAAATCTTGAAAGAAATAGACATATACGAAATAGTGTAGTATAGATGCTGTGGATATGAATTTTGCGGCAAATGTTGGCCTTTTGAACTGTCCCTTTCGTTCCATGAAATCTAACTTCTTTTATGTTCAACGATTTTCGAAAATCTATTACTACATTATTGTCAGGTTTTGAATACAAAAAGTAAATATGACTGTTATTAGCTTCGCAGAGTGGTGATTGATCATAAATTGTTTTTTTCTGGAAATGTTTGAATGTTAACTATTCCTTTTGATACCAAATTTGATCCATATCTAGACCTTAGATATGAAAAGGAATAAACATCTGATGCTATTTATTCGTAAAATCGTTCAAATCGACAAAATATAAAATGAAATTTACAAAATATTTACATGGCAAAAATATTGACGGACAAATAATGATTTATGGAAAACTCTATGGAATCTGTATTTTTCCATTTTACTTGAACAAATAATAAGCAGAGTTTCCGAAGTATTATTTTATGATATGTTTAACTCAATATATATTTGTTTTCGAAACATATTTATTAATTATGATTTCCAGAATAATTTAATATACATAAAAAGTCTCCTTTTGAGTAAAGATAGAACATATCATTTAAAATGGAAGTTATTCAAATGTAAAATATAATTTATTAGTATTATATAATCTATTTCATTATTTGTTTTTGCTATAAACCGCTTTTTAAAGCCGATTTTGGAAAATAAAGTCATTAATTTTATTTGAAAAAATAAATACTAAGATGTCTAGATTTTGTAACCTAATATTTACATTTGAACACGTATCTGCATGTGTCCTCGTAGAAGTGTCCAAAGGTAAAAGTTATGTGTCCTAGTACTTTTGTGATTTTTTTTTACGTTTTAAGTGTCCATGAAACACCCATAATATGTCACTTTTCCAAAGCTTAAATTCGAATAACAGAAATTCTTGAAACACATATAAAAACATTCGGATATATCTCCACTATCTATCATATGAATTTGAAGCAAATATACTGCATTTTCAATTATTTTAGATCAGATATTTGTGTCTATCTTTGTTTTCAATCTATTTTAGTTCATTGCAATTTATGTACATTTTATTTACTATATTATTTAATACATTAAAAGTTCATGTGAAGTAGTTAGGCTGCAAAAATATTTTTCCAATTTATATTTCATATAAAGAGATCACATGTGAAGGGCATAAGTGAGTTCCATGACTTCACAGAGAATGTTTTATGTAAAGAGAATAAATTGCTTTGAAATTTGTAATAATCTAATGCAAATCAAAATTGTATGTTGCCATCGATGCAAATAAGCTTAAACACACGAAGAATGATTAAATCTAAATAACAATAGATTTATCCATTTTTAATAACAAAATTCAATCGCTAAAAAAATTTTCAACAAACGAAATCACACATAAACACAGCATGCGCATAGAGTTTCGATGCCACAGTCAAAGTTTGGAAGAAATCATGAACAATTAATTTGTAGACAGGTCACGTATAACAAATTCGAGAATAAATTCATAACTTATATGAATAGATCTGTTTATATTTACACTCGGTAGACTTTATTATGAAATTATGCTTATAGCTCACTTTTCTTTAAATTTTAGAATATACATCTTATGTAGATTCTAAATATTAGATTACAAGAATTTTTTACATTTTGAATGAAAATTTGACCATAATGAAAATCGTTAATTATGTGATATTTTACTTTAACAATATATGATATAGCTATAAATAAAGTTTTAGGCAAAATAAATTTTAATGAAAAATTAAAGCATTTTGGATATATAAGGAAAAGTCTAAGAAAATTTAACCTTAAAATTAAAAATTTCATCTGTAGCTTTTTATGATCCACCATCAAAAATGAAAAATTAAAATCGACTTTTACTCGTTTTTTATAACCACTGCATTACATAGATAATGAATTCACGCTTCCAGTCTAAAAATCAATTTTATAAAAAGTTTCGATGAGGAAAAAGACTATGAAAAACACTCGAATGATAGATGATACAAATGAATTCACTAAAAAACTTGAAATTCACCCATCAAAAAATTTTAAAAATTGAAAGTGATCCAAAAACTTGAAACATAGATTTACTATACGATTCTTAGCATGCACAAATAATTATGGCAAAAAATTATATGATGATTTTTTTTGTTCAAAATTGAGATAAATTCTCCATATGATGTAAAATTTATGATTAAAATTTAAGAGATTTTTATACAAAAAGTCTATATTTTTAAATTTTAGATATTACATATGGTGTATAATATATATTTTAATTTTTGTTCAATTTTAGCAAATTTACAATAGATAAATTGCTAATTTTATTATATTTATATACAATATCTTATGTAGATAATAGATTTTGGGTTTTGGAGGAAAATTATAAAAATCGATTTCGTTGATGAAAACGTGATGATAAATAGAAGTACACCATCTGCCACGTAATTAAATGAGAATTGACAGTTCAGCTGAATTTTTTGAAGGACTTTTGAGAGTGAATACCGCTGGCCTTCAGCATCCTATGTAGATCAAAAATAACATAAAATTGCTTGGACAATTCAATTAAAATCTCTCACAAAAATTCTGAGCTTTAAAGTAAATTTTGGCCAACATATATAGGCTATACATATTAATATTTTCCACTTTTTAAACATAAAAGCTTCGATTATCAAATTGAATTCAATCCACTCTACATCTATCCTAGAATCATATTTTCAAGGAAAATTTTTATAACGATTAAAAAGCTGAAAATTTAATGTCAAAAATCAAAAACAGAAAAAAACTATTTATGAGCATTTCTTTTTTCTTCTGTGAGTTTGATCCCATTGATGGACCTGTCATCAGTTCACAGGTCGTTTCCGGTCATTTCACAGATGAAGAATTGCTCACAATCAAGCTTACGAGTTTTCCTGAATCTTATAACAAAATAAAACAAACGCCACACATATATACATTTAGGGCAGGAAACAAGTTCTGCTATACCTATTACGACTCGATTGTCGACAAAACGAAAACAAGAGGTTATCACCAATTTTCATATGTTATCTCAACAGATAACACATATTACCCAATTTGGTACCGACTTCTGAAGTCCATTGACACACTGAAGTTCACGTGCAGTCAATCATTCGATCTTTTAGTAGATTTTGGAATGAAAATTTATTATAATTTTGAAGCCGATAAGCAATTCGAGCTTCCTTTGTTTAATGGACCAACAAAAATTTTTAATAACCCAAAGATTGATGATCTTATTCTATCACATTCCTCTTCTACAGATAATTTCACAAGTTATCTTTCGAACGGCTTCTTCATTGGTGATAATCTTGAAACTTCCATTGGAATTTCATCACTAATTAATCATGGACATGGAATGGACATCATTCGCCTTTGGGAAAACGTAATTTTAGAAAAACCATTTTTAGTTGTAGGAGCGACCCCAGAAATTGCTTCAAGGGCTGTTTTCGCCATAGCGTCACTTTCTTTCTCATCAGCCATCGTTCCTAATGTTGTTCCATATATTTTATCAACTGATCCGAATTTCTCCACAGTTTGCTCAACGAAGTCTATAATTGGCGTTTCGAACCCTATCGCTGTACCGCTCTCAAAGCTGACACCTTTTTATGTCGGTTTCGATGGTAAATTTGGATTTTCAGATACAAAGTCTGCGAAAATTAAGAATATGACTTCCCAAGAAGTAAGACAGATGTGCGCGTCCTTCAATGATGCTTTAATCAACATGATGAACAAGATTACTTCAGATTTATATTCTTCAAATCCAATCTTTACATTATTAGGAAAGATTGATCTTAGCATCATTGAAATGCATATTAAGAGCAGCGGTATCATGATTTACAGCCCAATTGAATCTTTCTGCAGAGAATTCGCCAAAACAAGCTTATTTAAGCAGTTCTTGCACGAAACATCGAAATCTGAGGATAGCGCTGAGAAGGTCAGAAAGTTCGAATACACAAATTTTAGCTGCGATGATCTTCACACACTCAGTGCTCGAATTGGCACAATTATCCGTAAGAAGGACCACACTGAATCCATGAGAAAGGCTTTGAAGCAGCAGTTGAAGAAATCTTACTCATCGTTCAAGTTATCTCAAGTTGCTGTATATTAAGTTAATTTTATTCTCTCTGTTTGTTGTTTTTGTTTGATAAATTGTTTGGTATATTTTTATTTTAGGAATGGTTTTAATGCTGCGAGTCATATTGCTTGATGATTATTTTTCTCAAATTTGATATATATTCAGTTCTCGAGTAACTCACATTCTAATAATTATAATTTCATTTTTGTATCATATTCTACTATTGAAATTGTTATATCATGATTCGGAATTAATGGACGAATTGTGATGTGCGAAGAGTTTTTTTCTTATAAATCGATATTAGCCATATATTATTCAAGATAGAGCACTTGCAAGGGAACCTCCTGAGCCAGCAGCATTTCGGCCATTGCCGCCACCTCCATAGCCACCAGGAACAACTCCGGATATTGAATACTTTCCTTGTCCGCCAATCATGAGATATGCGACTGTTTCTCTCCCAAGATTGAGTGTTGCAGAAACATATCCTCCTGGTCCAGATGAATATTTAGTTGGGTCGCAGATAACATTTCCCCTTAATAATGTTGCGTTATCGTGAACACATTTTCGATTCATATCAAGATATGCAGTAGCTTGAAGTCCAGATGGAACTCCACCACTGGCGCCATATGCTTCGAAAATATAACGACCTCTTGGTAAAACTATTTGATAATCTGTACAAATATTATTTGATTCGCATGGATATAGAAATTCATATATATTTTGATGTTTATTAACATTTGGAGTTCCTTTGCTGCCATCAACAAGATTGTATCTTATTGTCATTATTCATTCGAATAACAAAAAAAGCAAAATAAATACTCTCAATTTACGACTCCCACAAAATTTCAATGAGGTTATTTTCCTTTTACACGCAATAATGGAACATAGTTATTTCACCATGAATTTAATCTGGTGTATTCTCTAATTACGAAATTTAACATTGTTGCATTTATCATTAAAACAAAACAATAGCTAAAAAGTTGTCCTACATGAAAATGATACACGATGCCTTTATGAAATAAGCACAGAGATGATATGATTTAGGAATCATTTGCATCAGTATCGAGTTATGAAATGATAAAAACATTCGAAAAATTAAAAAAAAAAAATTATTCTGAAAGAATTTGAAGTTTATATTTGAATAAATCCGATGACATTTGGGATAAATCATCGATCTATCAAATAACGAAGATAAAAAAATATTTTTTTTTTTTAAAAAAATGTCATCAAATTGGTGGAACTTGGATCAAAACGTTATAAATAACTCATTACAGGAAAACTGTCCCAAAAACTGCGAATCCATAATGCCTACGCTTAAAAATCTCGTTCCTGTGCTTGATTGGTGTTTGCAAATTGGAATCTATGACAATTCTTCGTTTTGGACATATTTATCCGAATGTGTTTTCAAGATTACACAGATGAATGTTGATCCTTTAAACAAATATTCAGAATTCATCGAAATCTTATTTAATAACGTTCAAATTCTTAATCCAAGCAGGCCAAAAGACTACATTCCGTTTTTAAAAGCCTTTGCAAAGCCACCTTTAAGCGAATTTTACCTCGTTACGCTTTCAAAATTGTTTAAAGATCCATTATTACTTGTTAGAATAATCTCCGAGCTTAAATACACCAATAGTCCATTATTTACCGATTTTCAAAACGAAAGAGGCGCAATTGAGAAGTTTTTTGATATGTATTGCACATATTTAGTTTATCAAATAGGAGCTTATGACAACACATACTGGGAGATCAGGCTTATGATTGCCGACTTGTTAGTTGACAAGATCATCAAAAATATTCAATCAATAATTCTTGTCGATTCAATGATCAATTTTTTACGAACTAAGTTGGTTACATTGATCACCGATGCCCCAATGTATCACGCCATACCATTTATAAGGCTTATTTTGGAATTAGACAAATCAACACTTTCTCGACAAACACCTGAAATTATGACACGAAGATTGAACTCCTTGCTGACTAATGTTAAGACAGGACACCCAGGAAATGCAATGGTCATTAAATTCATTACTAAATATTTCATGAAGAACATCGATTTAGCGGAATTAATCAAAACTAAATATAAGCAAGGTTTTTCGTCCACAACAGACTTCGAAATTCTTTATGCACCAACTCGATTCTTTGATCGCAAATCTACACTGCAATTGGTGAAAGTTTTATCGAAAGTTTTGTGCTCGCAAGATTTATGGCGAAGATCGGCGGCATTTCTTTTATCAAGAACTTTGTTAGCATCACAGCATGAAGAAGAAAGCGATTGGATGCAAAAGTTTATTTTGAGCCTTCGTGCTTCTATTGATATTTTAGCAGATGACAACCAAGAAGATCATGAATTAAGCTATGTTTGGAGAATAATTAACTCTAAGACATTCAAAAATATTGGATACATTTCAGAATTTCTTGTTAATATAGACGGTTTGTTGCCTGCTCAAGTTGAAGTCATCAAAGAATTGATTCCTCTTAAATTCGATCTTCCATTTAAGCCTGATTCTTTCGATCTCATTGACGAAACGCCAGCAAAGAAAGGAAAAGGAAAGAGAAATAAGAAACGCGCAGATTCAGCACCAAAAGAGCAAGATAAGAGAATTCCAGCGAAAAATGTGAAATCAAGCGATGAAGAAGATGGAAAAAGTATTGTTACAACTCATGAGCAGCCTAAAAACAATGAGAAGAAAGCAGAACTGGCTCCTCCTCCAAGGCCAAAGCGAAAGAAAGGAAAGAAACCAGTCTTAACATCAGACTTAATAAGGAAGCAAAAAGAAAAAGCAGCTGCCGCTAAAAACGAAAAATGAAAGTTTTGTTTTTGTTAAATTTGTGTTATTTATTAAAAGAATAATGAAAGAATTTTCAAATGTTATTCATCGCATCATTTTGAGGAAGCATCTATCGTATATGAAAAATAAAGGATTCTAATTGAAATTATACTTCCAAAATTTACCAGTTTAAGCGAAAACTGGCAAAATTATATTAGCTTATGATTATATTCTCTTCCAAAACGATACTTTTTGAATTGAAAATATCTCCATGGATAATGGTATTTTGGACAATGACCATGAAGTACAATAATTTTTAAAAATTTCATACAATGTTACTTTGTTAATTATAATTTCAGAATTAATTTGTAGATAAACATAAATAAAACATTCTTTCATCGAGTGCACCATGCGAATATGTTTGTTTCAGCAATTGAAGCAGAAATATCGATCAAAGTAAATTCATCGAAAGATTCCAGAATGTAGCTTTAAATTCAGATATTTTTAATTTTTTTGAAAATCAATAAACTATTGCACTCCTACGCTATGATTTTTGGTCACTCAAAAGACATGTTTCAATTTGAAATAATTGAATGTTTATCGATAAATCTGAAAAATCGAAGTGGTGGAAACTTTTAAAATTTGCAAAACTCAAATAATCACTATAATTACATCATTAGACTCTATATACATAATTTTTGGCCCATTTTGTAATAAAATGAATATTTTCACAATCATACAAATATAAAAAAATGATATAATAAATAGTTTAACATTTGATTTAAATATGAATGTTTTAATCATCAAATAAATCAAATTTCAAAATCATTGAAACATTCAATGATATCATTTGAGTTTTCATCATAATTAGGCAGCATTGGGTCCTTAAGATCGCTTTGCTGAATAAGAGATATTTCTTCAAAAGTTCCAACAGCATTTTCTCGAAAATAGTCATCTCCTAATTTCTTGAGTTTCTTGATGGCTTTTGTTATGGTGTGTGGTGGCTTCTTTAAAATTCTCTTCAGCTCTTTGGTTTGTTTAATACCACATTCGAAGTATAGGTACCTCAAATGGGCCTGCTCTTACGATGTCCAAGTCTTGTTTAAGTGGTAGTACCTGATGATATCTCTAACCTTCCTCCTCTTTTTTCCTTTTCTCTTTCTTTCCTTTTTTCTTCTCCTTCTTTTCTTTTTCTCTCTCTCCCCGATATCTTTCGAAAACACAAATATAATCTTTTATTAATCATTTTTTGTGTTGTAATTCCTAATGAATGCTTTTTGTTCTTGATGCTTGATAAGAATTGTTATTTTCTTTGATTAACAAATGAGAAATAAAATTGACATGTAAACTAAAAATCGTCACTTTGAGATATTTTTGCCTTCTAAAATTAGATTTTGGAAACTTCATCCGATAACTCTCGATTTCCCCAAAACTCAGAGTCTAAGAAAGGTAAATTAATGAATTCTTTTAATATTTCATTGTCGTCGACGATTACAAAATAAGAAACAATATTTTGTAGCAAACTGGGCATGTCAAGCACATTATTGAATTTATGCGGATGCTTTTGTCTCTCGTTGTTGAGACATTCTTGATTCGAGAACGAGATTGCTTCGAGCTTCGAAGGAATCTCATGTCGACATCAGATTGCATCACGTAACTTTAGCAATTACATGCATTTAATTTATCTGCTTTCACAAAAACCATGACACTAAATGATATTCTATCTATCCATTAATAAATAATTAGTTTACAAGAACCTTATAGGACTAAATTGAACGGTATGTCCTTTACATGTCAAAGGTGTGTCCACTTTTCAACAGTTTTCATTGAATATGAGTCCCTTACATGTCAGAAATGTCCAAACGTCACTTTTATGTATCCTAGCTTTACAAAACCCTGCAATTTTTTGGGAGGAACCCCTATTTTTCGGTCACCTTTTGATATTTTTTTGAACAAATTTAACATCAAATTAAAGTTGATATATATACTCTGTGTGTATTATATCGATGAATTGCTGATTTATTTTTGACTTTTTTAGATTTTTCGGACAAAATTAAGCAAAAAACTCTAATAATTCACAAAAATTGATTGCTAGGACAAAAAATTGTAACTTTTGACACTTCTATGAGGACACATGCAGATACGTATCTGACGTTGAATTTTTTATTGTACCTTAAATTTTTAACCTTTGCATCACACAATTTTCCTATTTTTTTTTCATTTTTGGGCCAAAAAAGAATTTTATGAAAATTCAAATAAATATTTTAATAGATATATTACAGCTCTATATTATTAGCTTATTTAAAATCGAAGATTTCTTATCTAAACCCAAAAAGATTAACATTTTTTGTTTTCAGAGTGGTAAACCTCATCTGCTAAACACACCTTTGCACACCTTTATTCGAATAAATGTCAATTTTCATAAGATTGCCAGCATCAAAATTCTACTATTGGAATAGACTATAAATGAACTTTGGATATCAAAATATTTTTATGTGCATAATACTGCCAAAGTGGTTACGACAAAAAACATTAATTAATTATTTATCATTGGAGTTTTTAACTATTTGATCATTAATTATGATAAAAATAGTCATTACTCATTAATTCTTACAGATTCATATCAACAATACCAATTCTTTCACTGTTTCTCAATCAAAAATATTATTCCTGAGCGACAATGCATATTAAAATGAAGAACATAACCATTAAAATCAGTGCAAAGTCGATTTATAGTAGTTATCCTTGATTAAATAATAAAATAATTGCTAATATTAAAAATCGAAATTAATGCAGAAAATCACCGAATCAAAGAGAATGTACACTCAAACCAAGTTCTATTTTTGTTTCATGGAAACGAAAAGATCTAATTTCATCAAAAAATAGCAAATTTTAAATTCTATATAAAAACAATATAAACTAATGAATGATTGATTCTGGGAATGATCCTTTATGTCCTGTTCTTGAATTCCTTCCTGAACATCTTCCACGCAAAATAAACTCAACATAAACCAAATCTCCAGATTGTATTTCTAACTCTGTTTTGATCTTTGGATGATAATCCTTTGTGACTACAAAGAAAGCATCAATGTGTTCTAATTTTGGTGTTGGATTCTTCTCAGGCATTGTCACGAATGTGCGCGGGAAGAGACCTTTCTGGCCGTTTATTTCGCCTTCCCACCATCCACTCGAGTGCTGTGATATTACATGAATTTGATCTCCGCGTGTGAAAGAAAGATCTGTTGGCTGTTCAGACCTATAGTCAGCTATGGCCGTAACGAATGTTTCTTCGTTATCTACGTCTTCGTCTTGTAATGATGGATCGACCATTCTTTGAACAGATCTTTGACTTTTATCTTTGGGATCGAACTCGTTCACTTTTTGTGCAAATTTTCTATATGCTTCTACTTGTGCTGATGACATTTTTAGTGCTAAATCTGTAAACGATAAATTATATTTATGTGTTAGTGAAAGTCTATGATTCTCGAATTCCATGAGGAGTTTTGTGATTGCGGGGTAATCATCAGCCTGTATTTTAGCGGCTAATTGCATTGATTCCATATCGAACTTTTCATTTTTATTGTGTTTGATACTTTTCTGTAACGCCTTTGAATTCTTGTTTACTCGAAGAGAGATATTTTTCTTTATTTCGCTTTGTTTATCAATCTGTTCTTTGAATTCGGATAAAGTTTTCGATTTTAATTGAGAAACCATCATCTGGTTCATTGTAGCTTCGGATTTTATGCTTTCAATAAGCAATTTTGTCATGTAATCTGACTGATCGAATGGTGTTTCAGATAGTTCTTGCAATAATTTGCTGTGACGCTCGTAAATGTCGATTTTCTTTGTCATAATGTTCATAAACGTCTGAAGGTTTTTGCTACCGAGCTCCAAACGGTCAGAAATTCGTTTGAAGATCAGAAAAAGTTCATCAAAAGATGACATTGAATTTTTTCTCGATTAAATAATAAGGTTAATTTCATTACATAATTTTATTTTTATTGCGTTTTTGGATATAATTTAGTTTACCCTATCTATTTCTTGGTCAAATTTTAGAAATCTGATGTTATTTGTCGAAATTATTTTGTATTTTCTAATTTTTCTTATGTTACTAACCATCACAAACTATTTTAATTCATATTTTCAATCGAAAACCGGATTTTGCCTTTAATAAAAGTTGAAATTTTTGTTTGAAGAATGATTTAGCTCTATTGCCCATGTGACAAAAAGCAAAGCAATACGTTAAAATTTGAATATCCTTTGGATAATATTAATCAATAATTTCAAAAACGATGTAATCCATTCAAATATGTGTAAATCAGTAGAGCATTTTGATTGTTACGTAAGAGCAATTATAGATATCTTAGATCGCGATATCATAATTCAAAACAAAATAAAAGACTTCAATTTACCTATTTGCTATCATTAGTTAACCATACTTATTGTCCCAATGTGAACAATTCTAGTTAATATATATGTTGTCGTTAATAATTGCAAATTGAATATTGAAAATTTGCTCAATTTACTTGATTGATCCCTATTCACAAAGAAATTTTTGATTCAGCAAAGAGTAGATATCACCATCCAACTCTTTTCCTTTAATCATCATTTTTAATTAATAATTTTGACACTTTACAAGACAATTGTCATTGAATCTAAGAACATTATTTTGAAATATGATATCATAGACAATAAAAGAATATCAAACAAAATCGATGATTTACAGTCTTTTGATTGAAAAATGAATGATTTAGTAATGATTGATTTATAGCATTCAAAATTAAATTGAAAAAGACCATATTTATTTTATTTCTCAAATAGTCGTAAGAAAGTCTTTTGTTTTTATAAATTAGGCTAGAACATAATTAATATATCATAAGTATATCAAAATCATCGAATTACAAAAAATCATCAAAATTTTTCGTTTTTTGAGCTTTATTATAAACATAGATCAAAATAAATTTTTAGAAAAAAATATTTTTTTTTTCAACTCTCATTTTTTATAAATGTTTTCTAGCGTTACTTTATTCGCTCCAATTTTGAAATCCAATTCACTGCACAAAGTAAGGAACTCTATGCGGGTCAAAATCACGCGGAATAACTCCGAATTGTTTGATACAGACTTTAATGATTTCGATACAAAAGCTTGGGAAAAATGTCACTGCAAAATGACAAGAAACTTGATGCTTCCTTCATTACCACCAATACCAATAGTCACAGACATACAATTTAAATCAATATTATTACGAAAGATCGATTTGTGTCAACAGCTCTGCGACTACAACAATCCAAGAAACGATTCACATGCAGAGCAAGTTAAGAAAAATATTCTTATTGAATTATCAAATTTATTTTTGGCTTTAGAAATTATGACTTTTATTGATGATGAAATCAAAAGAAACCTCTTTGATATGATAATTATCAACCTTTTAAGGCCAATTAAAGCAGCAACAAAATTAGGTATTTTCAATTATGACATTAGCATGTTCAAACTTGATGATTTCGAACATCTGGAGCATGAATATGGGATAATAAGTGCTATTTATCATGAATTCGTTAAAATTCACTTATTTTCACCAAATTTCGCGATTCGCATTCTTCCTGTGTTATATTTGAAAGATGCGGGAGAAAGGAGACTCACAGTATCATTTTATACAACAATAATGCCAACTAATCAGAATTTTATTCAATCAAATTATTAATTGAACCTTCAGATCAAAGTGTTTTTGCCTTTTCTTCAGTATTAGAGATATTGTATGAAAGAAGGAAGGATCCACGTGTGATTGAGGAAATAAGGCCTTATTTTTATTCTCATTTTTTGATTTTGCTCAAATTTGAATATTTAGGTTTCTATCATCAGACAGTTTTAGCAATATTCGACGCAACGCTTCAATACTTCAATTCAATGAGTTTTGATGTAATAAAATACATAATCAAAATTTGGTCTGTTTCACATCCAACGAAAGAAGTTTTGATGTTCGATTATATCATTAAAGCAATTGGATGCATCAATAATTGTAATGATACAATGCTGAGAATGATATTTGGCCTTCTTGGAAATCTCATTGATTCAATTTCATTCAAAATTGCTGAAAAAGCAAACAAAGCTATCGTATCGCAGACAATTATTGGACTTTATTCAAGATACTCTAAGTTTGCGTTGAAAACACTTCTTCCAAAGATAGAGAATGCCAAAAAGCATTGGTCTTCAAGAGTTAGGATAGCAGCATTTGAAGCATTGAATGTTTTATCTAAGTTCAATACTGAAAAAATTAGTAACTGGATCACAATTGCTCGATGCTTCAAAAACAATGACCGATCTTTTGATTTATCGAGAAAGATTAACGATATTACTTTTTGCTTCAATACACCGTCTTCTTTGTTCTTTTTAATTTAAAAATAAACTTTTATTCTGCTCCGTGTTGTATAAGCAAAACTGCAATATTGCGATGGACTTCACTATCATCAGCTTTACTATTAGCGATGTCCAATACAGTGAAACCTTTGAAAGCTCGTTGTGAAACATCTGTTCCTATATCGATAAGATAATTCATGATCTCATAATGGCCGTTAATTGCTGCGCAGTGCAAACATGGTATTGGTCCATCAGTAGGGTCTCCTTCCTCTCTGTAGAGACTATATAAGCACCGGAGAACATCATATTGCCCATAAATGCAAGCAATATGAATGTTTGATTTTTGTTGTTACGAATATTAAAATGACATTTTCTGTTACAAGGGGTTTACCTCCTCCAAACTAAAGGGTGTCTAGATACCATTGCCGCCGAGGGTCCTATTTTCATGGAAAACGACATACTTAGACGAAATCAATTGTATCAATGATATTATCGCAAAAATCAACATTGATGCACTTGAAGATTTGGAAGCGATCAAAATCGTCAAAGTATTTCTTAGATTCTTTGACAATATAACTTGCTTGATTACTATTTAAAACAATTTTCGAAAGAACAACTTTAATCTCTCTAACACTTCTGTATTCGCTGATGAAAGTATCATTTTCTATCGCGTTTGCAATGTTTTCAACAGAAATATCACGGCTCATGTGATTTTTGTTCCGTTGAGAAATGATACTTTTAAAATTTTGACTTCGCTAAAGTGATTGATTGAAGGGTCCGGTCTAACCGTTTGGATGCACCCCCTGCAATACATCTCAAAACTGCATAATATTCGATAATTATAATGACTATTTTGTTGGCATCACTGTATGCATATAATTTATCAAGAAAAAAATATTGGTCAGAAAAATATTTCTTGAGAAATATCAAAATTATGCGTTTGAAAAGGTGATAAAAATGAATACCTCATAGAATTAATTGTATTGTGTGAAAACGGTTAGACCGGGCCCTTAAATTCTTCAAAGTAATTCTAAAGTCAAAAACCTATATTCAAGGGCTATGTTTCTTTATTTGGTTGATAGTTATGAAGGTGATTGTTTTGGAAATTTATCAGGATATCTTGAGATTATTTCGTTAATGGCAACATTCCTTGATGATATTTGTATAGGGTGTGCAAGGGTGTGTTTAGCGCTCTCGGACTTAATTTTGATTTTTTATCCCGGGATATAATGACCTTGAATTACAAATTATCCATAGAGAATTAAAGTCTTTGTTGCGAGCAAGACTTCCAATCTCTTCCAGTCGCGAAATATAAATTAATTCAGTTATGAGTTATCTAAGCTCTTCCAATTGTATTTTGCATGAAGTGATTCGAGTTCCTGGGAAGAATTAAATATGTAGTCGTTGACCTTGATGATGAAATCTTTGATTGTCTTCAAAGGATGACAGTTCAAACAATGTTCACAAATGTTAATGAATATGATAACATCGATTATGTTGTCATTGAAATTGATGTTCATGCGCATTCAATCAAATTTTCTGAGCTTTCAAATGAATAATACTCTATTAGGTATATGCTAATTGAAGGCGCATGAATAAAAACATACATTTTTGAACCTAATGCTCAGCCTATTTGGATAATAATAAAGTGGAATGAGTCCTGCATATACAAAACTCTATTTGGATTGATTAATTCGTTCGGAAAAGTGACATTTTGGATCGATGTACACTATTGAACATTGTTTTTAAGCTGACAAAGAGATAAAAAGTTTCATCAAAATCGTTAGCAAAAAAAAACATTCAAACTTTTTTCCACAAGGAATATTTTAACAACAGTTTCAATGATTGTTGATGAAACTTATTCAAATCCCGATTTTAATTTTAAGTTTGTTGGCGGAGTTTCACGCATGCCAATAAAATATGACTTTTTAGGAGTATGGAAGCATAAGAGTTGGAAAACAGAAATTTGAAAATAATTTTTTTTTAATTCGAAATTTCAATGTCATTTTCGCTTTCATCGATCGCGGCTTTGCAGGATAAGATTACCTTTTGCCATTGTTTCATCCTTTTATATTAAAGTAATAATGACTATTAAAATATCAATTATTTATCGAAAGGCGGAAAAAATTCAAATCAATTTTCCAGGAATTCCCAGATTATTTTCCATCATGGGATCGATAGTGATATATAATTTTCGATCAAAAATCTTCAGAAGACGCAAATATCGATTGGTTTTAAACAGAGACATTACGAAATAAAGAAAATAAATAAAAATTTTAAAATTTCGTGAAAAATGTGCAACATTGTAAAGGAAAGCATTGCATAGTCTGGCAAAAGTTTAGAATATTCGAATTCGAGAAAAACTAATAAAAAATATGAAATGAAAAGAAATAGTTTGTGTTCAATTGTCCATTGGCATGTTCAAAAAATAATGAACGGCAAAAAAATGCTTTTCTTGACACTCATTCGAGTTTTTTTTCATTCATAACTGAAAATTGGAAATTGAATGCTGAAAATAGTACGTTGTATAATTGAGTTAATGTGCCACTTTTTGACATTTAGAATTGATGAGAAAGACCAAGCGCATAGTCTGAAGATTCACGAAGGAGGAGGATGAAATTATCCTGAGAGAAGTTAAGGAGGTGAAAGGCAATATTGCAAGTGCTTTTGATAATTTGAAACACATTTTCAGAAATATTCATACAAAAAGGTCCATAAAAGAGCGGAATTACGGTTTTTTGAGTAAATCCCAGGAAACATGGACACAACAGGAGGACGAAATACTTATGGAGTGTTTTGCTACCTATAGTAGAAAATGGACTATTATTTCTAATTTTATTGAAAATCGCTCTGCGGAACAGGTTAAAATAAGATTTGAACTTCTGCTAATGAATCACAACTCACAAATGCATTTGACTTCACCAAGCAATTGTTCGGGATGTTAATGGTTTTTAATGAAAAACAATGACTAAAAACACCTGAGTCAATGAATTTGACAGAATCTGGAATCACAATGTTTGTTAAATTTACGCAATAATAAAATGCACATTCTTCGATTATACTGATAGGCTGTGATAATATTAATAATCAGAATCGAAGGATGATAACTATATAACTTCAAAATATTATTGTTCAACCAAGAGATGTGATAGCAAAATTAGCTTCAAAATCTATGATATAAAGTTAAATAAAGAAATGGAATCGATTTCTGACCAAAAGGATCATAATCACAAAACAAATATTACAATACCAACAAGTGATGATGAAATTAATTTTCAAAAATGTTTAATATACGGATATGGAATTGCAAAAGATTCATCTGGCCCGAATGCCATCTTTAACAAAATGTGTGAGTTTGCGAAATGTCTCACGCCAGTTCCGCAAGTTTCTGAATCACTGGCTCTAAAAATTTATCATGAAACACACCAAAAATTTGATACAGAAAAATCACTGAACGTTATAACTCAATGACTACAATTGATGGTATTGATTATTGTTTAGTTTATCAAGAAAAGCATTTTCTATTTTGGGGTCTGGGTAACCCCTCAAATTTCGACAAAATTTCGAAAATTGACAAAATTGAGCTTTTCATCGATGCTACTTTTAAAGCAGTGCCTATGCAGTTCAAGAAATGGCAACTTTTAAATACCATGACGTTGGACCCTCAAACTCAAAAATTTATTCCACTAATTCATTTTATAATGGAATCAAAAACGTCGATTAATTA
Organism: Trichomonas tenax; assembly: GCA_023091735.1. NCBI lineage: Eukaryota > Parabasalia > Trichomonadida > Trichomonadidae > Trichomonas > Trichomonas tenax. Next base: position 84,048 of record JALKBU010000091.1, read on the forward strand.
TCAATATTGTTTATCGAGCATCGCTAAATTCATTGACTTCTCCAAAGTAAAGATGATACATCTAGACTTCGAGGAAGCATTAATCGATGCCTGTCGGAAAATTTTCCCACAGTCTCGCTTAATTGGCTGTTTCTTTCACTAAAGACAATGTCTAATGCGCAAATTCAAGAAGCTATATGGCTCTTCATCATCAAAATTACAGAAATCTCTTTATTTTTTGACTTGCAATTTACCATTTATATCCTTTACTGATTTTTCAACAATAATTAAATTTATTCAAGAAACAGGAAGTAAGTGTCTAGAAATCAAAGAATACGCCGAGTATTACATTAAAGAATGGAGCCAAAAATATCATCTGCTTTCTATGTTCCAATTACCAACAAATTTAAGAACAAACAATGCAGTTGAGTCAATGCATAAGTTGTTGATTCAATATTTTGTAGGACATCCAAGCTTTGAACAACTTGTCAAACATCTTCACAAAATTTATCAAAGTTACAACAACAAACTTGACTTTGCTGGTAATGTAGACAGAAATATTAATTATCGTGCTTCAATCCAGCAAGTTTCGCAATCTATTTTTTATTTTCAGAAATTACTCTGAGTTTCTGAAGATAATCTTGATTGCTTAACAAAAGCAATTAAATATAATTTGAATGACAACGGAAACTCAGCAAATTGCATTATTTTTGGAGAATCACAGGAAGATGATTTCAAAAATGATGACACAGAAAGAGATGAAAAGAATACTATGACAAACTTCGAAACACTGATGGACTCCAAAGAAATTCAAGAAGTAATCCTAAACATTATTCAATATGTTGAAATTACAGATGAAGTTAAAATGCAAATGAGGGAAACATTTATAAAGAGTCCCCCAAATGCTATAACTATCAATCTTCCTTCAGAAGCATTGCCGAAAATATCCAAAGATAAAATTCATGTCGGTGAACAAGACTCTGAAAGCAAAAATTCTGCGCCACCACCACCATCAATCCATGAACATAGATGTATTAGTCCTGTTGCTAAACATTCCATGAATTGCAATTTGAATTCATCTCAAAAAACTTGTGCAGGAATTCCTAAAGGTCCAGCAGAGCCAGTAAATAAGAAATCAATTGATATTAAGTTATAAATAAAAGTTATTTTATATATGCAGAATATGTTTCATAGATATGCTTTGCATATTTACATAATAAGATAAGCTACTCAGAAGCAACTATATTTTTATATTTAATATAGATGTTCTGCTGTAAATGAATTTGGAGATATAATTTAAATTTGTGTTTAGAGTAAATAGTCGCCATAATAAAGTATATACATTATGTTGTAGCGAATTCTAACTAGATCCTTCTAACAAGGAAGATATTGAAAATTAAGATTTTTAAATTTTTATGATTTCTTCAATTACTAAAGTGTGATTGGTAAAAGATATAAGACTAACGAATTCTGAGGAGTTTGAGCTGAATATATGTGCATTTGATTTTTTTGGTGAATATTTTTGGCCGTAATTCATTATACAATAAGATAGCATTCATTAGAAGAAACAAATAATATAAATCCAATGATATTAAAGACGAACTCGATTAATTTAATAATGCAAAATATCGAAAAGAATATTTATGTGCACTTACTATACACAAATCATACAGCGTAACGCAGTTAATGTATTTGTGAGTTAGTTGTTTCTTAAAATCGAATTGTTGTATTTCGCATATATTATAAACGTGCATCATTGTGACGATTTGAGTATTCTGAATAGTGACTTTGCATAGTGATGCTGATATGTATCATTGTAGCGTATCAGATCTTCTCAATACGCACTGTAGAAAAAGATAAATTTTTCGAGATTTCGGTCTTACCGACAATGACGTGCTTAGATGGTGGCATTGATACATATAGAATATGGAGCACACGTCAACAAGAGATAACACCAAGGTTTCAAACCAGAACAAAGATGCGATTTGTACCTCGGTAACCAGAATGAAAATTATGATTTTCTTTGATGAAATCAATGATACAAAAGGACTTAAAGAAGAATATGATGTTAAATCAACCAAAATTTTATCCGACCAAACAAAAAGTGAGATTGAATAGTTTACAGTTGCGTCAAGTTGCGCAAAGGTGACAGGTCTCGTGAATAAGGCTAATTATAACCTTAGTCTAACGACATTTTGTATGTCAATGCTCCAATCAAAATTAATGAAATTCAATGTCTGATGGAGTAAAATATGATTCCGATACAACCAAGAGAGTTCTATTACAGCTTCCTTCTGGCGTTCAGAATTTCGTTGTTCCGAGAACTGTTGAAACAATCAATGCGGGAAGTGCAAAACAATCTGCTTTCTTCTTATGCAAGTATATGATAAAAACAGTCTCATTTGAGACAGATTCATCACTCACAGATCTCCAATCATATTGTTTTTCAGAAACTAACATTGAAGATGTTGATTTGACGAATTGTCTTCATTTAACGATATTAAATGTTGGCCTCTTCTATAAATGTCCAAAGTTGAATTCAGTATTACTTCCTCAGAATCTCCAAGAAATTTCTAATACAGTTTTTAATGAGTCGACAATCAAATCTCTTAATATTCCTGATTCAGTTGTTAGAATTGGAAATTTTGAAAATTGTAAATATTTGAACACAATGCAAATAACTCAATACTCTAATCTTACAACGATTGGTTCTTTCTACCGTGTTAATATCAATTATTTATATTTACCAGAAAAATTAAATACCATTTCTCGGTTTTCTTTCTGTCCTATTTATGTATTTTCCGTTCATCCAAAAAATATTTTTTTCTCGACAGATGGAACAACAATTTACAACCTTGATAAGACCATTTTATATTTTGTCAGTTCCACTTGGGCAACCAACTATAAAATAATAAATTCTGTCACGCAAATTAAGTCATATGCCTTCACCGGATGTCCTGCAAATTCAGTTTCTTTCCCAAATCATCCTATCGCGATTTCTAGGGATGCATTTTGGAATACACAAATTAAATCAGTTAAGTTTAATGACGACAATTTAATTACCAAAATTCAATCTGGCACTTTCTCATGGGGAGCAAAATTAGAAAACGTATCATTACCCGAAACTTTGAAAGTCATAGGATTTTATTCATTTGCACATTGCTATTTATTAGAAAACATTAATCTCCCAAGTTCATTGGAATTGATTGAAAGCACAGCATTTCTGGATTGCAGAAGACTCACAAAAATATCAATTCCAATGAAAACAATTATCAATGTTGGCGCATTTTCGCAGTGCCCAATGTTACAATTAACATTCGAAAATGAAACAAAATACAATGTTGTTGATGGCATTTTATATTGTGATAATTTTATGATTGATTACATTCAAGATAGTGATGATATGAATATCACAATCCCATCATATTGTCGATCAATTCCTTATTCGTTTTTCCAAGGCAAAAGAATGAACACTGTTAAATTCGATCCCCGGATTTCATCCATTTTATTTGATACATATTCGTTTATGAAAAGCACAATTAAGTCCATTGAATTCCCTTCAACATTAACGTCAATTAGTACTCAATCATTTGCTTCTTGCACACAATTAAGAAGAGTTGTTATTGATGGAACATTTGCATCGATTGGCGAAGCTTGTTTCAGAGGTTGTTCAAATTTAGAAGAAGTTGTATTCAAGTATAAAGGATTTGATACAATAATGAAGAATGCATTCTATCAATGTTCAATGTTAACAAAGATCGATCTAAGTGATTTAAGTGTTATGAATATTGGAGAGACGTCATTCGCATACTGTGGAATGAAGACAGTGCAACTGAACTCGAATGTGAGAAATATCGGAAACAACGCATTTTTCAGTTCTAATGTGACGAAACTTATTCTCGACAATGTCAACATCGATGAGATCCTTCCTTACTCATTCAGCGAAATGCCTTCTCTTGAGACAGTTTCTATTCTTGGAAGCAGTGTCGATGTCATCGGATCGTACTC
>JALKBU010000926.1:0-20621 GCA_023091735.1 Trichomonas tenax
GCTCGTCAACAACACTAACCTGGATGTATTGTTTAGACAACAAAGATATTTATGACACTTTTTATAAAGGTGACAATTTGCCCGCGCAAAAAGTGACAGTTTATTCATGAAAAGTGACTTTAAGGTTTCTCTGTCACTTTTTGGTGTTCACTTTTGTCATAGACTCGAGAGAAATGGAACATTTGACAATGAGATTCGGATTGTTAGTGTTTTCTTGTAATTGAGTGCTTGAATGAAACCTTCCACTGGATGCCGTTGTATTTGTTGTACAAAAACGATGTTGAATGATGGGACTATCACATTTAAAGCAAATAGCGCCACCATAGCCATTTCGTCGACAGTTAGTAAAGAAACATGAAGAATGAAGAAATTTTGGTGTTACTAATGTTAAAACAACGCATCCATCTGAAAGATCGTGGAAAATGCTTGAGAAAATGTAGATTTCGGCGTCATTTGAGTCAACACTGCAGTTTTCGCAATGACTATAATCAGTCCCTTGATATTTAGTCCCGAATTAGAATTCCTAAGGATTAAAGGAGCGCTGTCACTGTGTTTTAAGAAACAGAATGAGTAAACTGCATTCAGGAAACAAATTCTGAAAATCTCCAACATTTTCTAAGAAGTCGTCTCTAATAATTTTCATTACACCATCATATTCAAGCCGATAGCCATCATGTAATCATTATAAATTCGATCGAAACAAAGAGTAAAACAAGCGAATCCAATGATTGAAAAAGGAACCATTTTTAATGTCTCTCTCATTTTCGAGGCTTTATTAACAAAAAGATTTGAATAAATTCGTAAAATACTAATAATATATGGAAAGCATTACTTGCTCTGTGCATGACATAGTAAATTTTTAGACGATTCATAATAGAAATTAATAAAAATGAAAAATGATTTTGGTGGCAACCCCTTCCTTTATGAATTAAAAAACGAACTCAAAAAAAAATGAATCCAGAAGAATGTTTCCAGCATTCTCTGGAACCGGGAACGACAGAAATAACGAGCCAGAAGAACATGGAGCTGTTCGTTTCGGAATTAGCGAAAAATGGGCATATTACGCAGCAAGATACTTGGATAACTTCATTATTTCCTCAGCCTTCACCAACGAGACCTGTAACATTCGAAAATTTCAAAAGGGCGGTCATTGACACAGAATTTAAGAACGAAAGGCTCGCTTTTGAGGAACATTGCGCACATGTCGATGAATCTCTAGATTTGCTTGAAAGACAGGTCAAAAAAGCTCTTTCGTATCCATCAGATGTTGTAAATCTCCACTTTATTCTCAACACAATCCAAGATTTAAAGCAGACAATTGCTGGATCAACAGCTGCGACTGATAACGAACAAGACAACAAAGTGCAGCGCTACAGGAACTTCTTTTGGAGTCGAATTGACGGTGTTGATCCACCCATTCCTCAACCGATTGCACAAAGAATTGCATATGTCGGTCAATTAGTTAAAAACCAGCGCAAAAAGGTTCAGCCGCCTGTAAAATCACGTTCTGGCACAAAGAAACAGATCTGTCCTGGTGTTTGCTGCTTTGCTGCACAAGATGCCGCTAAAAACATGATTGATGTCATTGAAGTTGATGCGTTGACTGCCTCATACACAGCATATCACAAGGAGGCCCTCGACTTCGAAATTGCACGTGAATTTTTGCCATCGCACTGTTTCAGGTCTCCTCTCGATATGAGATGTGAAACAGGCGACAAAGTCTGGTTCATGTATGACAGCAATCGCTATCTTCCTATATTATCATTCTTCCGTGGTCCTACTGCTATAGGTGAACAATCGCCTTTGTTTGCGCACTGGAGATCGAGAATTGCAACAGCTTTGTGCGATTTAACAATGTACGGCTCAAAGCGTCTTGCGGCACCTCTAGGAGCGGCAAATATCAATGTTACGGCAGATGGTAACCAGATCTGCATCGTTGATGCTGAGTGGGGCGCAGACAAAGATGTTGAAGCGCATGACGAACCTCTTGCGATTCCTTCTTTGATTAAGATAATTGATGAGATTATTTTGCCTAATTTACAAGGCCCTGTTTTGAAATGCATTCTAGAAATCGCAAGAGAAGGTGGATGCACTATATTTGATATTGTTAGGCATCCTTACTTCAGAGCTTTGCAGTCTCAAGGAGAAGTTAAAAACCAAATCTCTTTGTCAAGGTCCAAAGGCGGTGAAACAAGCATAGATGACTAAATATTTGTTCTTTATATTAATTTTCATAATATTTATCTTTATTATGAATCAAATATCCAAAATATAAATTAAAAATTTCATCCGATAATATTAATATTTCAAATCAAAAATAATATATAATTATTGATTTAGAATCTTCGAAAAGAGGCTATTTATATAAAAAAATATTTAAAAAATCAAAATTGTTGAAAAATTAATATAAAAATAGACACTTTTCATTATTTAATTTTTATCAAATAACATTATTTAATAAATTGATGTTCATATATTAACATCTACACAAGGAATAGATTTCAACTATTCAGGAAAATTTGCATCATGTCAATTTGTATGAAAAAATATTTTTGATATTTTCATGAATACTAAAGAAAAATGAAAATTCATAAACAAATATATGAGCTTTATATAAATACACACAAACAATATTAGTCAAATAAGGAGGCTACAAGTTGTTCGATAGTTTTCTCCTTATCTTTATCACATGCAAGGTAAACTCTCAAAACATTCTCTATATCAACACCAAGGTTCCTGAGGAGTGTTACTTCTCTCTGTTCAATCTTTCTAAGAGATTTATATTCTTTCAGGAAAGTTTCTTTGTCCATGCACTGTGGATTCGGTGCCTTTGTATCATCCTTTGGATGAATGTTGTCGAACATTTCTTCAACTTCTGTGTCTGAATAATCGTTATCTCCAGGCAAATCTCCGTTAACTAATGCATCAGCAGCGATTTCAAGGTCATAATTTGCCAATTCCAGTGCAGCTGGAATGAAATTAACCGGTAAGCACATGTTTTGAAGGAATTGAACGCGATATTCATAATCTTCAGGTTTTTCGCGATGAGGCTCTTCAGCAAATATCGGCCCGACGTATATTTTACGAATTGCATCTGCTCGTTCCATGAATTTTGTTTTTTCAACTAATTTTTGATAATCATCTTTCAAATTTGAGTCGCTGTGTAATTTTCTATCTGATTTCTGGCGTTTTGGCTTCGATTTCGGCTTCTCCTCTATTTTCGGTGTTGGTTTCGGCGGTAAAGGCGTTGTTGGTGTTCTTTGGAGTGTTGGTAACGATTCAGGAAGAATCCACTGCAAAAAGTCTTTGTCTGTGATGTTGAGGTCACCAAAAGTCAGGTTTCCATCGAGCGGCATCCCTCTAAGCGCAAGATTTATTAACTTTGGTTCTAAATTCATCGCTTTTCCTAACACGCGTTTAATAGAGTCGACGGTGTTTTTGACGTGAGCCTGAAAAATGTAGCCTTGTCCTGACGGTGCTTTCACATTGACAATAATGTTATTCTTCGGATTCGTAGACATTTTGTGTCAATTTTTTTGTTCCTAAGTTCTAAAATTTATTTTCGTCCAAAAACGCTACAAATTGCTTTACACCAGCTAGTTGATCCCAAATTTCATTAAATTTTTATTATAAATCGTTTAGAAATTTAATCTTATAATATTACTTTGCTTATTCATCAATAAATCTCTTATATTTAACCTTTTCTCAACTTAGCTATAATGATACAATATATTACAATTATTAAAACGACACATATATAAAAATTATGATATATCTCCTCATTTTTTAATGTTACCCCAATAAACACAGTTGGAACTAATGTATTGATAGTATGGCTACTCATTCACGAATTGATAATTGATCAATTTTCAGATTTGGCAGCAAATAATTTGAATTAAAAATGATTTTTGAACATTTTGGAATTGTTAAGAAAATACCTATATAAGTGGTTCTGCTAATGAAATATGTGAATTAGAATCAGATCAAAGGATAATATATAATTTAGAATGTCATATCAAACAAATTTATTTCTAATATTGAGCGACTGTTGATACATAGAAACAGTAACTCATTTGCTCATATAATAAAAAGTTAATATCAATATTTCACAATAATAAAATGAGTTATTTCCTGTACCACTTCATAAATATAGCAACAAGAAGTAGCGCAAGTCCTATGTAAATGTAAGGAGGGCTTGAATCAGTTCGTGATTGCAAAATTTTCAATTGAGCTTGTTGTTGCTTGATTTCTCTTTCCAAGTTTGCTTTCTTTGTCTTGAGTTGCTGGTTATAGTTTTTCTTTTCAATGAGTTTTCTTTTAAGCATATCAAGTTGTTCTTTTGAGATATCGCGACTCTGTGATCGAGCTTGAACCTGCTGAACAGTAGGTTTTGATTTTGTAACAGCAGCGATTGATCTAAGTGCGTCTTCAGCGTGTGAAGAAAATTTAATAACGCATTTTACAGTATTCGGCCAATTCTTTGATGTGGCAATAATCTCTGAAATGTCAGTTTTCTCTGTCGTAGAGACTGAAGTGTATCTAACAATGAAAGATAATTCTTCATTTTCACGAATTGTATCTTCAAATGAAAATTTTAATGTTCGAGATTCCCCAGGAACCAGTTCACCTACAGCAGGCGAAATGCCACAAAAAATTTCAGTATTAAATTCGACGCTAAAAATATTCTTGTTTTGGCCATTGTTTTTAATGTCAACAGTTCCATTGTTGTGAATATGTCCCGTCCGACTGACAATGACCGGATTTGGCTCAATCGTTAGCATTGATCCAAAAATTTACTTCACTTTTCTTCACAATCTCCAAAACTCATTCTAATCAATAATCTAAACAAAAACATGATGAAACTCTCAAAATCTATTATCCACATCAATAACTCAGCAAAAGCACAAAGATATAAAATATATTTATTATTCAAAACGAAATTCCGGCCAATTATCAAATTAACACACTTGATTTCATTCTAGTTCAATAGATATTTGATTCATAAGTATGTTGATTGATAAATAAAAAATGTAAATTTGAAATATAAAATTTAAGTGGAGAATTTACTTGCGTGGTGGAAGGCCAGCAGCGGCAAGGCGCTCGTTAAGGAGCTTGCGCTTCTCATCGAAGGAAAGCTTCTTTGTCTGTGGGACCTTTGGAGCGTGCTTCTGCTTCATCTCCTCAGCGTGCTTCTTCTTGTCAGCGATCTGTGTAGCAGCTGGGTTCTTGCGGATGGCAGCATGAGCGTCCTTGTACATCTTCTCAAGGGACTCGGCTGTGATGCCGGCCTTGACGTAACGAGCGAACTGCTTGTTGTACTTCTCCTCGTTCTCCTTCTTGAGCTTGCGCATGTAGTCAGCGACAGCACCACCGTAGATGTAGTACTGGTTGCCCTTGACGACCTTGTCCTTGGCAACATCCTTGCGGTCCTTTGTGGCATCCTTGTCCTTCTTGTCGAACTTGCAGGCAAGGCGGCAGACCTCGTGTGGGATGAAGAGGCCACCATCGACAGCACCCTTCATGACAGCAAAGACCTTAGCGCCTGTTGTTGTGCGGGCAAGACCGACATCGAGGATAACTTTGAATGGGCGGCGGTTGTCATCGTCAGCGAGGTATTCCTCTGTGATCTCTGTCTTGAATAAGTCAGCGAGCTTCATCTGTGTGAGGAAGCGACGGGCAACAAGGAGACCTGTAGCGTAGGCAGCTGGGTAGTTGGAAAGACCGAGCTTGATGCCGTACTTTGGAAGTTCTGTGGAGAGAGCCTGGCAAACTGTCTTATCGCCTGTGAGCTCAGCAACGACGATCTGGGCGATGACCTTTGTGTTTGTGATACGAGCGACAAGGCGGTACTTGGCAGCGCCGTACTTTGTCTTGTCCTGCTGGATCAACTGAGTACGCTGGACGTAGTCAGTCTTAGCCTCACGCCGCCTGCGGAACTTCGTCTGGAAGCGGGAGAAATAGCCTGTGTTCTTAACAACTTTAGCAGACATCTCGAGAAAAGGAAGGCCAAAACCGCCTTTCCAGCACTTTTTATAATAAGGTTAATATTTACATCTCTTCTCCTTTATACCACATTCATAGCTATCTATTTGCTTTCTTTTCTGCAGCAAATCCTATCTTCAATTTTGATATTTTATTTTTGAAATTTTCATTATTTTGGTTTTGAATGCCTGCTATATTATTAAATCAGTTAAATAATTTTATATATTATATGGCTTAGCTTCCAAATCCTCATTAAGAATGTTATATATTTTGGTTTTTTTTATATTGATTTGGAGTGATAGACTGTAAACAGTAGGTATAAATCGTGTATTTAAGTTTATGATTCAGTTTACCAAGCATAAAAAGCCTTGAAAAAATTCAAATGAAAATATCGATCTTTTCGCTTAGCTTTTAGTATCGAACCAATATCTCTTGGAAAAAGGGAAGCTAATGGGAAGGAATTAAAGCGAAATTTTAATATCAGATTATCAACACGAGTTGAATCAAGAATTTGTGGCTATCCAAACGAATTTCATATTGCACAAAGGATGAAAGATTCCATGCCAATAGAACTAAATCCAAAAACAAAAAAATCCTAATTTTTCGAAAATGATATTTCAAATTTGCATCATTGGAAACGCATTAAAACATAATATAAGTCTTGCTGCTCCATTAAAAATGGCCATCAACGACCTTTTGGAGTGGAGGAATTCCGAAACCACCATATTTTTCTGCAAACTCTCAACGAAAGCACTATAGTTCGTTATGGAATTGATGGAAACGGCATTCTTAGGAATGCGATCCAAGAGCACTTGTAAACAATTGAAAGGGTATAAAAAGTGATAACTCTCAAAAATTCAATCATCATTCAAATGATTGAAAGTAAAGTGGCAAATCAAAAATTTCTCTTCTAAAATCCGCTATTCTTCCATTTGCAGTATAATCAAAACTCTGATGTCAAATTTTGAGAATAATGAAAGAGTTTGTTCAAGAAAAAAGTTTTCTATTTTATTTTTCAATGATGATACTTAATCTCTTTCTCCATTCAACAGATTATGCTTCAGTTTGGAATGAATATTACCCAGGTACAACTTATCCAAGCAGCAATGTCTACCATGGTCAAACAACTAGCATTCCCTATCAACAATCACACTTTTTCGTATTTCAGTGCCAGTTTAAAGAATTTAATAGCCAAGCAATAACAGCATCGAGTGAATCTTCAAATTCTCTTATCCTTGAAAGCTTTTTCTACAAAATTTATGCTTCAAGTACAATAATTTTTATCACGGTGTCTAATTCGAGTGTTGGAAAGTGCTGTGTTGTAGAATGAACAGCAAGTACAACCGATCCTTTATGGTGCAAATCAAGGTGTTCTAACAATATGAACAATCATTTGAAATTTTGCACAATATCGAATTGCGGCTATTCAACTCACTACACACACGGAGTTGCCTCCTTTTCAGCAGGAAATGTTGAGATTAATTCTTGTAATTTTTCAAAAAACTCAAATTATCTAAATACGCAAGCTATTAATATTGTTTATGCTAACCAACACATGATGCAGTTCTTAGTTGTCGAATCTCACATATCAAATTCACAATATGTTTTTAATTTAGTCTCGAATTGTGATTATAATATTTATTCATGTGAAGTCATTAATAACTCTGTTAGAAATTCTGGTGGGTCCATATTTATTATCCAAAAATACAAGTTAACCATAAATAAATCGGTCATCCTAAATAATACTGGTAAACATTTTTATTTTGAATTAGATGGAAGTGCTCTCATTTCTGAATCGCAATATGATGGTGATAGAGTACCATCTCTAACTGTTGAACGCCCTACTCATGTTGATTTGCAACAAAATTATCTTAGTAGCTATCTTTGTGAAGGAATCACACAGCAACTACAAACAAAATCTGAAACAACACTATCAACAACACCTTCTACAACACCATCAACAACACCTTCAACAACACCATCAACAACTCTTTCTACAACACCATCAACAACTCCTTCAACAACACCATCAACAACACCTATGGTCACACCTGCTATGACTATCAACAGGCCTAAGCCAAGCGGTGGATTTCATGATATTTACCGCGCAAAATATAGAAATGTTAATTTCAGAAACTTCAGGCCTTAAGAAATGTTTGATTGAAATAAACTATCCCTTATGCTATGTACTAAATTCTTAGCAGCAGTCACGATTTTCTTTCTGCATCTATTGTTCGTAATGAATTGCCAATAGAGTTATCTCAGATCCAGAAATATCGATTCTATTTTTATATATATTTTGAGCAATGAGCGAACTTTAATTTATTTAAACAATGATTTATGAACTACATAATAGAGGTGCAGCATTAATTTTGATATACCTGTCAAACCTGCGCAATATTGAATGCTTTGCGCATTTTTGCGCAAATTTATGAAATGCCAATTGCACAAAAACCGTCCAGAGGAACCTTAAACAAAGTATAAATTCCATCATTTTTGCATTTTTTGATGTTTTTACACAGCCATCGGGTTTACGGGTCACTTTTTGTACCTTATTTAAGTTTTTTCCCCATTGGGGAACCAAAAAAATTGTGGCCAAAGCCTCCGACCACATGACAAACACAAATAAATGAACTAAAAAATTTGAAATTATCAAAAAGCAAAAATAGTTTTGATTTATTACATTACAAGCAATAAAACTACGAAATATCCTTTTTTGAGGCCAATGACTCTCAAATTTCCCAAAATCTCCATTTGTGGTATTGAAATCTAGCGTCACTTTTCCCCAAAATTGAGTACCCCAAACTAAAAAATGCGTGACGGGTATTCATTTTATGTTATCTTTTGGGAAATTGAGAGAGAAAATGGTGAAAGATGGGGATACGGGCAAGGGTATTTAGTTTTCTTTGAAATTGAAACCATGAATTCGCAGTCAATTTCCCAATCTAATGTTTGATTCCCCACTGTAAAAAGTTTCCCCATTTTCCAAAACAAACACTTTTTATTGTAAATTATAATTTTTTCCCCATTTGGGGACGCATGTGAGGAAGACCCCCATATGGGAAATGGGGAAAAGCCCGATGGTTGTTTTCACAAAACAATTCTGTAAAATACAATAGTTTATTAGTAAGATATGAAGGATATTAGTAAGCATTTATAAATACAACAAAATCTCTGCTGAAATAGGTTCGACCAAAAAGAGGGGGGGGGGGTTATCACTTTTATTGCCCATTATTGTGCACCATTCAATTTGAGATTGTAAACCATTCAATTTTTTATAATTGTGTTAAACTGCGCAAAGAGATTTCGACGAATTTTAAAGCGTGCGATTATGATTCCAATAGCCTAAAGAATTTGCGCAAGTGCCTTTTATCGCAAAGCGCATTGAAAATATTCAATATATGAATTTCATATTTTAACAAAGTTGGCCTCATCGAAATGAAAGCATTAGAGCCCCTTTTCCACAGATAGTCTGATATTATATATTATATAATCAACACACCAAAATGTTTACGTATACTAATTTTTCAACACATAATTTAGTATCATACTCAAAAACATAGTAAGATGACGTTTCAAATACGGCCAAAGGTAATGTGATATAACCAGCTTCAAAAAATTGTAAGTTTTTAAAGTAAAAATAAAGTTTTAATAAATTTCGATAATTTTCTACTGTAAAAAGAAAGAATTATGCGTCACATGACTCTAATCACCTAATAGGTCCCATATAAGAGATTAAATAAAGGATTTAGTCGCATTTGAAGGAAAATATTACCGACGATATTGAAATGATGGTGAAATGGTGCAGGATGATTGCAGTGAGAACACTTTAACACCCTGCTCCTTTTGGCCTGTTAACATGCCATTCGATAAAGCTCAGAGTTTTGGCAGCAATATTGCCCAAATTGTCACTTTTTCTGCGGATTTGACAGCTATGATGACATAGCAGTGAAAACTTGACAATTGTCTCCACATTTTTTTTTTTTTATCTTTTTCCCGACTTCGCGTTGGGAAATATCACTCTTCACTCGATTCGCGATGAAAAAATTGGAAAAGGTATTATCCAGAAGTTTCTCACGCGGATGTCGCTGCCTTTGATAACAATGAAGGTATCCTAAATCTCTTTCTACATTCAACAGATTATTCTTCAGTTTGGAATGAATATTACCCAGACACAGCTTATCCAAGCAGCAATGCCTACCATGGCCAAACAACTAGCATTCCCAAACAACACTCACACTTTTTCGTATATCAGTGCCAGTTTAAAGAATTTAATAGCCAAGCAATAACAGCATCGAGTGCATCTTCAAATTCTCTTATCCTTGAAAGCTTTTTCTACAAAATTCATGCTTCAAATACAATAATTTTTATCATAGTGTCTAGTTCAAGTGTTGGAAAGTGCTGTGTTGTAGAATGCACAACAAGTATTTTCAATCCTTTATGGTACAGATCAAAATGTTCTAAAAATATGAACAATCATTTGAAATTTTGCACAATATCGAATTGCGGCGATCCAACTCACTACACAAATGGAGTTGCCTCCTTTTCAGCAGGAAATGTTGAGATTAATTCTTGTAATTTTTCAAAAAACTCAAATTATCTAAATACGCAAGCTATTCATGTTGTTGATGCTAACCAACACATGATGCAGTTCTCAGTTGTCGAGTCTCACAGATCAAATTCACAATATGTTTTTAATTTAGTCTCGAATTGTGATTATAATATTTATTCATGTGAAGTCATTAATAACTCTGTTAGAAATTCTGGTGGGTCCATATTTATTATCCAAAAATACAAGTTAACCATAAATAAATCGGTCATCCTAAATAATACTGGTAAACATTTTTATTTTGAATTAGATGGAAGTGCTCTCATTTCTGAATCGCAATATGATGGTAATAGAGTACCATCTCTAACTGTTGAACGTCCTGCTCATGTTGATTTGCAACAAAATTATCTTAGTAGCTATCTTTGTGAAGGAATCACACAGCAACCACAAACAATACCATTCACAAAAATTTTATCAACAACACCACCCACAACTCCTTCTACGACACCATCAACAACACCTTCTACAACACCATCAACAACACCTTCTACGACACCATCAACAACACCTTCTACAACACCTTCAACAACACCTTCTACAACACCATCCACAACTCCTTCTACAACACCATTCACAACACCATCAACAACTCCATCTTACGCACATTCAGTTGCTACTGTTAAGTCAAATTTCAAGTCCATTTTATCTGTTTTAAAACCATTTTTATTCCGTTTAATTTGATCAGGAAAACACTGCTTTACTCCAATTGAAATCCGTCTCATGTTCTAAAATAAAATAATGCCAGGAGGAAACATATGCAAGCATGATTATACAGAGGAAGTTAAGTCTTGAATTTTTGCATGATAATCTCAATATTTTATAGAGAGGCAATGATAGCATATATTGATAATAGTTTCGTTTCTTGGTTATTAATGTCAATCAAACTACTTCTCAAAAACGTTTTTGCACATTTATATAATTCACTTTTGCAAAATCTTTCTCCTGACTCACACAAAACTCGATTTAGCTTGCATCTAATATTACCGAATACAAATGTTTTTGAAGTCACAAAAATCTTTGATATATAGGCATAATTCATTGTGAAGCTGTGATTTTAGTTCATCATATGAAGTGCCTATATTTGCAAAACCGAAGCCCTTCGCTTTCTTTTCTTAGTTAGTTAGTCAAAAATTATTTCAAAAACTGAATAAATTTATCTCATAACCACTAAAATTATTTTTCAAATTTTTTACTTCATAAATCCTTTCGCTTTCTTTCATTAGTTAGTTTGTCATAAATTATTTTTTTCAAAAACTGAACTCATAAATCCTTTCGCTTTCTTTCATTAGTTAGTTAGTCAAAAACTATTTTTTAAAAAACTGAATAAATTTTATAAAGTCAAGAGTTTCAAAATCAACTTTAACGTTAATTTTGTAAGAAATGAAAAATTTATTCTCTATATGGGGACCCTAGCTTGTACTACTAACTCTGATGTAAATATATATCATTAATAAATATTGTTTTTATAATTTGTGAACTTCAGTAATTATATAAAAAGATGTTCGCAGAACTCGTGGCGAAGCTACGAGGGATGCGAACATCTTATAACTAACTGCATTCTTGATTTTAGAAAATGATTTTTCCTTTTGTTCTTTAGTCTTTGATTTAGTCGTATACCCAGCGTCAACGTTTGCCATTTCAAACATTTCTTTTCTTATATCTCTATCAATTGACTTCTTTTTATATCCCGCTTCTGTGTTCATTAACGGAAAATTTGACTCTTGAATAAATGAATTAATTGATTTATATTTAATTGATCCTTTATAATTATTTTCTTTTAAATATTCGCTTAAAATTTTTCTTTTTCTGTCGTAGTTCGGCGATGAATTCATTCCTGTTGCTTCAATTAATTTTTGAAGCTTACTATTACTTAAATCGTTTAGGTCGTTATAGCTCATTTTTATATGAATTAAAAAATTTAAAAAAATAAAAATAAACTTAATTTATTATTTCTGAAACTTTTAAAATCTGTTATACCAGGTAACCAGATTACCAGGTAATACCAGGAAAGAAAAAAATTGGGTCAAGGATTTTTAAGAATTGCTTAAATTTACGAAAAGTTATTTTTGAGTATTTACACTTAAAATTTGATGTTTTACGCTAATTTATAAGTCAAGATTTGAATTCACGACTTCATTTACATAATCTTTAATTATACCAGGTAAGAAAAAATTGGGCACAGGATTTTATAATAAATTCAAAAGAGAATATGATTTAATTTAAATCAAAATATATTTTTGGTGTTGGTAACAAACTAACTAACTACCTAAGAAAAGAAAACGAAAACCCCTACGGGGTTAAACCGCAGAGCAGCAAGGATTTTATGAGTTAAGAAATTTGAAAATAAATTTTACTTATTTCTTTGAATATATTGTAATTCTCTTTCCAGAAATTATTTTTGATTCCTTCGTAAATGAATCTTTAACTAATTTTAACATTCCAAAACTTTTGGTGTTAACGTTGGCACCAAAATATTTATTGTACATTTGAACTAATTCATTAACATCATCAGATTCGTTTGGGATTAAGTCGAGGAACGAATTAAAAGATGTTTCGGTTTTAGGTTTAATTTCGATTACTTCAGCAACTAATGGCTTATTATTAATTTCAACAATTGTGGTTTCTTCTTCCTCTTCATAAGTTATTGATTTATTCTTTACAAAATTATAACCTATTTGATTTCTCCAAACATGAGATAAATCTTCCATTCGATCCTCCACACATACCGTAAATTCTTCGTTTAATATTTCTGGCAGCTCTTTCATCATCACTTGATTTAATTGACTTATACAAGATTCAGCATATAATTTAACAACCTTTGAGTCATTCATTTCTTCGTCATCATCAATATAATTAATTTGTTGTTCAATGAATTTATAAATTACGTAATGGATTTTTTCTATTAATTTCAAACATTGACTTTTAAGTATTGATTCCATTTTATAAAACTCAACTGATTCAGAATTTTTAACATTCATTGGCATTGTTATTAAAGAGTTCTTCATTGAATCCATAAACTTTAATATTATGTTCATTGCTGTTTTAGAGTTCTTACATCGGTAAACTCTTTCAATAGTTTTTGTATAATCTTTATCTTTCTTTGTTAATTTCTTGACCTTATCAACGAACATGTCGAAATAAGAAGAAATTAGGTCTTTATGATAATACGATATCTTTTCATTAACAAACTCTTTCATATTTCTAATAACGTCATCCGTTGATTTTGGATATTTAGAAGCTTTGATTTTTTCTGATTCAATAAATGAGTTGAAATCATTTAATCTTTTCATATCTCTGTTTAATAATTCTATTTCACGTTTGCACAAATTAACATAAGCGTCTCTTAACATTTGACGAGTAGTGAATTCATCAGTTGGTTTTATTTTGTCTTCCGGAGGATTTAACATTTTTTCTTCTATATCTTTAATCATTTGCTGATATTCATTAACAGAAAATTCTTTATGTAAGAAATTATTTGCGAGAACAAACTCTTTATGTTCTTCGATTAATTTGTTGATCTTGTTTGAAGCATCAAAAATTTGGATTGACATTTTCGCCTACTTTTAGATTTATTAAAAAAAAAAATAAATTTTTTAAAAAATTAAACTTAATTTTTGAATTAATGATTTCACTCAAATTTTAAGCAAATGGAGCCATTAATTCAAACATTAACATTATACATGAAAAATTAAATGAGTTCATTAAATGTAAGTATTGACATATTAATTAAATATATTTTTTTATCTTCATTTAAATGAATATAGAAAATTTCTTTAAATTACTCGACTCAAAAGTAGAATTCACAGACAAATATTTTCATGAAAATTATACTAATTTGCTCAATCATTTTAAATACACATATGAAACGAATACGGATGATGTGATAGATGAATTGAAGAATTCATACGAGTTCGAAAAGAATGAAAATATGAAACCGGAAATTTATGAAAAAATTATGAAAGAAGACAATGATATTGAAAAATTTATAAAATTATTGAACCTAAGTATTTATGCAAACGAAATAAAGCAGTACATGTGAATGATATGTTTGGAACTATTTACACTGGCGCTAAACAAACATATATAAACATTAAATATTTGCAAGAATGGGTAAATAAGTTTCATGAATATCAATTTGAAAATAAAATAGATAAAATATTATGTGGATTTATATTGCATTTATTATACATTCGAATACATCCACATTTCGATAGTAATGGGAGAATGAGCCGATATTTATTTCTAGAGAATAAATTGTGTACAATAAGTTTTTGTCCATTAAGCAAAATTTTGAAAGAATGTTTGGAATTACCAATGAAATACATGGATGACATTTATAAATTCATAGACGAAAGTATTGATGTCGATACGGCGAAAGAACAAGATTATTACAGGTTAAAAATCGATAATAAAATATTAAAGAAAATATATTATATTATTTATATCTCCATTTGTTATAAATACTTTATCAAATATGACGATAAAATAATTAAATCATTTAATAAATATAATGATTTTAAATATATTTTCTGTTTGGGAAAAGCTTAACATGAAGTCGGAAAATCAACAACTATTTGTATATCAAACGGTCATCGAACCAAAAATCAAAAATTGGCAAATGAAATAGACAAGTTATTAAATTTTGATCGTCATGTTCAACTTATTAAAGAATTTGGTATTACTTATTGAAGAGCAAATCTCTGTATCATATACTAAGCAGTAATCCCTTTTGGAATATTTTTGGTTTCATGTATTCTTAAAAATCCTTTTCCTAATTTTTTTTAAACAAAACACGTCAAAACACAGCTCAAGCACACACATCTAAACAAAATTCAAAATTAAAATCTTTAAATTTCATTTTTGCCACTTTTGTCAAAACACAACTTCAAATCAAATTACAAAAAAACAAAACGTTCGAAATATGTCAAAACACAAATTTCAACAAAACAAAACGTTCGAGACGTGTCAAACACAACTTTCAAATCATAATTTTTAAAATTCAAAATTCAAATTTTTAAATTATACTTTTGCCAATTCAATTTTTTAAATTTTATTTTTAACCATATTTGTAAAAACAAGCCTTCAAAAACACAATTTTTTGAAAATTGAAGCCCCACAAAAACAAACAACATTGTTAAACACGTGCACGGCAGCCAATTTAATTGGCCAGAGTGCACATTGTGTGTGTGTATTCGGCATGCCGCCATATGTGTATGTACTACTCATAATGAAGTCTTCTTTGGCTTCCAACATTGAGTTCAACCCATTTCAACCTATTGACACTTTTCCATTTTTTCCCGCAAACACGTCACTTTCCTTTATTTTGACATTCTGACTTTACATGTCAAAAATAAATTGCATGTCAGAAAATCCAAATCCCATCAAATTCAATAACTTTCATGTGTATAATCGCCCTCAAATCAATTAATGAATTAGTTGCATTTTTAATTTTAAGCGTATAAGAGGCATTTGAATCAATAATACACATAAAAATATCATATGATGCATAGTAGCGCATACATTTATGCTGGAAATCGTATATTTTTGGACGATTTGAAATGCAATCAATGACTTGATAGATATATAGACTGTGCCACTTATACCACTGGATAGACAACTATCAATAAGTTCATGAAAGTACTTTCAAATCGAAAAATATTGATCAGATAAAAAGTTATGAAGGTCGCGGGACTACACCATAGAAGGAAAATTTTTCCCTTTAAAAAAATACACTTAATTTTTGAATTAATGATTTCAGTCAAATTTTAAGCAAATGAAGCCGTAAATTCAAACATTGACATCGGAACTAATTTAAAACATCAAAATTTGAGCATAAACACGAAAAGGTAACTTTTCGTAGATTTAAGAGGTTCTTAAAAATCTTTTACTTAAATGCTTTTTACCTGGTAATCTAGTTTGTCAAAAATTAAATTGAATATTTCTGAAATAAAAAAAATCTTTACATATTAATTAACAAACGTTATTTAAATTTTGTTGCTTAAAATTTTCATAAAATATATATTGTTTTAGTAATGTTATGTGTTAATATTTTCAAAATTGTTGAAAATTACACAATTGCACACAGTTATGTTTGAATTTACGCATATTTTGTGAAATGCAATATAGATTCAATCTCAAAAACCAATTTTAAACACAAACACACAATGGAAAAACCATATATCCATTATGCAGACATCATATACTATAAAGATAACACATTCTCCCATAAAATGCAAATTTACTATTTGATTTTTTTTATAAAGTCACCTGATATTTTACCATTCATTAACTCAAGGTATGCTTATATCAACTACATACATCACAATCCACAAATCCTATTTATGCGATTTTGTCACTTTTTATTACCAAATGTCGTACTCACTTTTTGACCTGATATGGCGAGTACCCTCATTATTTTTGCATCCTACATTCAAAACATAAGAGAATCCAAGAAGATTCCTTTCGCTCAGCCGTTCTTTCTCTTTGACGACGGTCACTCGTCAAGACTAAGTCCATTCGGCATACGCTTCTTAAAAGCGTTTAATATTGAACTAATCGTGTTTCCGGCCCATTGTTCGCATGTAGTACAGCCGTATGACGTTTTTCTTGCTTCAATATTAAAATCAAAATATCTAAAAACTCTCGTAATTAATCGCCAAAATTACTGAAATCCATGTCAATCAATGACAGCATACTGCCGTTGGATTCGAATTCGTGCATTTATTGATGCTTGAAGCACATTTTCTCCTACAGATGCAAGCAAAGCGTTTTTCAATGCTGGAATTGATCCATTTACACAGGATAACCTCACATTTACACATCTCATTACTCAAAATGCACAAGACATTTATACTGGAAATAATTCAAGAATATATTCAAAAATTCTAACGAGCCCTGAATTCAATGCCACATTAGAGCCTTATCAACGACAAGTATCATTCAACAATCAAACCTTCATTATAACACCTGACATCAATTTACAAGAATCATCGATTCTTTGGAACTTGCGCGGCACAGCGATGGTCATGCTTTAAGCCCATATCAAGGTATACAAATTATCAGTATGGTATATAGATTATAATAGTGTGTTTTAGCCCAGATAATCAGCAAATTTTGAAATTATTATTTTGTTGTAAAAGTTAAGAATGACTAATATACTATGAAAACAAAAACTTATTTTACTGCTTGTTAATTGTAAAACGTTTTTTTCAAAAAAAAACATTTAATTGACATTTCAAGAGAATTTGGGAGCAAAAACACAAATGATTCAAGCAATATATTTAGATGCAATTAGTTGTGACTCAAAATACTAAAGATTAAATTTTGCGATTTCGGAAAAGCAAGCTTTGCCGCCGATTTGAAACTCTATAGAGCAATTCATACCATAACCAACATATTGCTGATATTCTTTCCGTCCAAATTTCACTTTTAGTGTTTTTCCTCTCAAATAATTGAGAATACTTCAAAAATTTTTAGAGAATATTGATTTACATCATACATACAGTACTATTTTAGGAAATCTCTTTCAATTATTTTGAGGCACTCTGCTTCAAATTGAGCCTCTAAAATCTAATTCAATCCCCCGTATGTTACAATGAAGATTTCAGATAAAACAGATTCAATCTATTTTAATTGACATTATCTCCCATATAGAGATATGGCTCTGGAGCAATTTTAATTAAGGTTTAATTTTTACACCACTCACAATTTCCTTTTTCATTTTCATTGAGTTCATCGAAAACAAAATTTGACAATGTTTCTTTTTCTCCATCTTCAGAATGCCGGTGAAGTATGGAATTCTTATTATCCAGATGTTTTGTTTAGAGAAGCATTCGACTACTATAACTCGGATAAAACACAAAAGCTCGAAGTTGTAAATTCACATTTAATTATCTATCAAAGTCAGTTCATTGACGCCAAGAATGGAGCAGTAAGTTCAACAAGCCCTAACTACTATATTGTAATTGCGGATAGTTTCTTTCATCAGTGCAATAATACTGGTTCAAATTCAGTTATTAAAAATACAGTAAAAAAGTCAATTATTGATAAATGCTGTGCAGTCAAATGTGGCGCTGCAAGCTCTGAACAGCCAACATGGTGCTATTCAAAATCTTCAACCAATGATATCAATCGAATGAATTTATGCACAATAACAATGTGTGGATATCCGTTCACAATAACTGACTCAGCAGTATCTCTTTCAGCAGGAAATATTGAGGTATCATATTGCAACTTTTCTAAAAATATGAACCAAAGAAACAACCAAGCTTTGAAAATTGATTCAGCAAATCAACTCAATATCTCATACACAAATATCGTTTCTCATACATCTGAATCTAATTTTGTAATCCGTTTAGTTTCAGACTGCGATTATAGTATGAGGATGAGTAATATATTCAACAATTCCATCAAACAAGGAGGAAATATTTTCGCCGTTATGAAATATTGCTTAACAATTGATAGATCTATAATATTAAACAACACCGGTCGCAATTTTTGGTTTACCAATGGCGGTTCAGCAAAAATATTGGAGAGTTCATATGATGGTGAAATAGCAAATGGTTTAGTGATCACAAATTCTAAGAACATATATATACAAATGGAAGCAACTTTCCTTTTTACTTATCAGTGCTATGGAGACAAATTTACGCTACCTCCAACACAAACACCGGAAATGACTCCAAAAGCAATTCCATACGCAACCCCTTCAACAACAAATTTCAAAACACCTTCTACAACATCTTCTACAACTCCTTCAACAACATCTTCTACAACTCCTTCAACAACTCCTTCTACAACACCTTCTACAACACCATCTGAAACTCCTTCTACAACACCATCAACAACTCCTTCTACAACACCATCAACAACACCTTCTTCAACACCATCAACAACACCCCCCATAACACCATCAACAACACCCCCCACAACTCCTTCTTCAACACCTTCTACAACTCCTTCAACAACACCATCAACAACACCTTCTTCAACACCATCAACAACACCACCCACAACTCCTTCTTCAACACCATCAACAACTCCTTCTTCAACACCATCAACAACACCACCCACAACTCCTTCTTCAACACCATCAACAACACCTTCTTCAACACCATCAACAACACCACCCACAACTCCTTCTACAACACCTTCTTCAACACCATCTTCAACACCATCTACAACTCCTTCTACAACACCATCAACAACACCTATGATCACACCTGCTATGACTATCAACAAGCCTAAGCCAAGCGGTGGATTTCATGATATTTACCGCTCCAAATACAGAAATGTTAATTTCAGAAACTTCCGGCCTTAAGAAATGTTTGATTGAAATAAACTATCCGTTATGTTATGTACTAAATTCTTAGCAGCAGTCACAATTTTCTTTCTGCATCTATTGTTCATAATGAATTGCTAATAGAGTTAACTCAGATCAAGAAATATCGATTCTGTTTTCATATATATTTTGAGCAATGGGCCAACTTTAATTTATTTAAGCAATGATTTATGAACTACATAATAGAGGCATACCATTAATTTTGATATACCTGTCAAACCTGCGCAATATTGAATGCTTTGATCATTTTTATGCAAATTTAGGGAATGCGTCAAAAAAATCGAGCGTCACTTTTACCAAAATTGAATACAAACAACTTTAAAATGTGTGGCGGGTATTCAATTTTGTGTCACCTTTTGTGGAAATTGAGAGGAAAAATGGGGAAAGATGAGGATACTGAGAAAGGTATTTAGTTTTCTTTGAAATTGAAAGCATGAATTCGTGGTGTATTTCCCCATCTAATGTATGATTTCCCACTGTAAAAAATTTCCTCCATTTTCCAAAACAAACACTTTTTATTGTACAATATAATTTTGTCCCATTTGGGGACGCACGTGGGGAAGCACACACACACAATGTGCACTCTGGCCAACTAAAGTTGGCCGCCGTGCACTGTTTCGCCTGTGTTTTTGTGTTTTTGGGGCTTCAATTTTAAGAAATTTGTGTTTTTGAAGGCTTGTTTGAGCAATT
>JALKBU010000927.1:0-20614 GCA_023091735.1 Trichomonas tenax
TCAGTCATTACATAATATAATGGATGTTGTATTCCTTTTGCATCATTAATAATTATTGAATTTCTCTCAGATCTGCTTAAGCTCATGATTTAATTAGTATTAAAAAATAATATTTTAAATTTTTATCTAATATAAAACCATGACAGAATTCGAAACTTTGAAAGCGACATTAAAGGAAGAAATATTAAAGGAGCTTAGCTCCAAGACCGAAGGTCACGAACTCAAAACAACAATGAAAACAAGAAAGACGAAAAAGAATGAAAAAAATGTTGAAGGAGCAACGGAGGAAAAACCAGTTAAGCCTAAACGTAAGTGTACAGAAAACCAATTGGCTGCACTTGCTGCAGGAAGACAGAAGAATCCGAGGTGGATCGCAAAAAGAATGAAGGAAGAAGAAGACAAAAAGAAAGAAGAGGAAGAAAAGAAATCCAAATAAATTTTCTCTCATAACCACTAAAATTATTTTTCAAAATTTCCTTACCCCCAAATCCTTTCGCTTTCTTTTCTTAGTTAGTTAGTTAGTCATAAATTATTTTTAAAACTGAATAAATTTTATAAAGTCATAAGTTCCAAAATCAATTTTAACGTTAATTTTGTAAGCAATTTCAAAAATTTATTCTCTATATGGGGGGACCCTAACTTGTAAAACTAATTCTGTCGTAAATATATATCATTAATAAATTATTGTTTTTATAATTTGTGTTTTCAGTAATTACTTAAAAAGATGTTCGCAGAACTCGTGGCGAAGTCGTGGATTATTTTTAAAACTGAATAAATTTTATAAAGTCAGGAATTCCAAAATAAATTTTAACGTTAATTTGTAAGAAATTCAAAAATTTATTTTCTATATGGGGGACCCTAACTTGTAAAACTAATTCTGTCGTAAATATATTTAAAAAGATGTTCGCAGAACTCGTGGCGAAGCTATGAGGGATGCGAACATCTTATTACTAACTTTACAGTTACAAGTAACAAAACTTTCAGCATTTATGGCTAAAGCAGAAGGATTGGATACGTTAAGGGCTGTGTTAAATACAATATCGACGGGTAATGATGTTTTCAGTAGCTTATCAACATGGGTTCAAAGAATTGACGATTTCACACATACTATGACCGGAATAGTTAACGGTTTAGAGGATAGTATAGGTGTTACCAATAATACACTGAATCAATTCACGACTTTCGTAAATGAAACTAACAGAGCAACACAGAACGCAATTTCAAGTGTTGAATCACTAACTGGTCAGGTAATGGATAGTCATTTAAGTCTATTTCAACGAGTTCAATGGTTTTTACAAAATTTATCACATGTTGGAGCTAATGTCGTACCTCGTAGTATAAAATTAAGAGATGGTAATGAAATCCCTGAAGAAGAAATACACGAACTAACAATTACTGAAAAATTTAATAAATTATATCCTCGTTACGGTGTGTTATTAAATTATATAAATCAAGTTATAAAAGATAATAATATAATATTTGAAGGTACAGAAAGAAATAATGACTTAACTATTACATTCACAGTTGCTGAGTTGTTGCGTCAGATATGTTTAATTAATGATAATTTAACATCTTTCACGAAATACCCTGATGATCACGACACTGAATTTTTAGAAGAAACACAAGAACAGACAAATATAAAAGTGAGTAAAATATATACTCAGGAAATAGATATTAATGATAAAGACTTAATGACAGAATTAAATAATAAGGCAAATGTCAACCATGAACATCAAAACATCGAACGCTTAACGGTTCATGAAATTAAGGGATTTATGAAAGAAGGAAAGGAAGGTAAAACAATTAAAAATGAAGATGGATCAGAAACTATTATACCACCGGAACCTCCTACATATGTTATTCCTGAATTCACTGACGAATTGCAGACAAAGGCTATAATAATTAAAAACAATAATGAGATAATTAATGTTCAACAGTCATTAAACAATAAAGCGGATAAAGTAATAACTGACACTTTAACTTCAAATTTAGAGAATGTTATGAATGCACTGAATGATAAAGCAGATAAAGAACAATTAGATTATAACACTCATGAACTATCGTCAAGAATTGAGCAAGGAATCATTGACGTTAAGAATAAATTAAATGATAAAGCATCGACGTTAGATTTGACAGAATCGTTAAATAAAATTGAAACAAAGGCAGATAAAATTCATACACATGATAGTTTTAATGAACTCAGGGTGAAGCAATTAAACATTTATGAAACATTCCGTATCAAAAATCATGAATTATTTAATTTGATTTACCCCATTGGTTCGATTTACACATCAATATTTAATCAAAACCCCGGGCAATTATTTAGTTTCGGTGAATGGGAGCCAATAGTCGATCGTTTCTTATATTGCGCTAATTCATCAAGAGAAACAGGAGGAAGTAAAAAGATTTCAGTAGATAACTTACCCGCACATAATCACTACTTTTCAGGTTCAACATCAACAGCAGGAGCTCATGCACACTCAATCAGTAATAGAGGTTATTACGGATGCAGTAACGGAGGAAAAGAAACAATTTCACGATATGATATTTCATCAGATACCAGAGAATACAACACGGGTTTAATCATTGATCATGCAGGAATTCACATTCATTCAGTTTACGGAAACACTGCTGACACTGGTTCAGGTACTGATTACATGCCTCCATACATTACTGTTTATGCGTGGTATAGGGTTTATTAATAAAACATTTTCATATTATTATTTTTCAAATTTCTGAACTCATAAATCCTAATCTTGACTTATAAAGTAACGTAAAACATCAAATTTAAACATTTTCCACTAAAATTATTTATATAAATTATTTTTCCACCTCTTTCCCGAAAATATTTTGACTAACAACAACAACATATATTTAAAATAAAAAATTAACGCTGATTTTGTAAGAAATGAAAAATAAATTATAATTAATTATTGAATTCATCGATATAACTTTGTAAACACGAATAAAACGAACAATAAGGATTAAACGTTTTTATGTAATGACCAGCTCCATCGTCTCCGAATAAACGATACTGTTTGTGAATATCAAGTTCTAATATCGTTACTTTATTCATATATACGTTAATATAATATATATCTTCTTTTGATTCACTGTAGAAATAATTTTTAGTATAAAATGTAAATCTGATTCCTCTCATTACTGTTGACCCATAAGCGATAAATTTTACATCATACGGCAATGTTATATATTCTGGTTCATCGTCTCTTTTTCCATAGTTTGTATTTCTCAGCTTTACATCATTCATGAATAACTTCTGTAAACGTTCGGGAGATGTTTTATAAAAAATGTACAGACTCATTCTTTACTTAGGAAATAAAAAATAAATTATTTTAAAAACTGATCAGATTTTATAAAGTCATAAGTTTTAAAAATTATTATAACATTCATTTTATCATTGACGTGTAAAGTTATTTTAACATGAGTTTGTCATGTATAATGGTGTCACTTTTAGAAATTCGCAATAGCCTGACAAAGTCGGGGTAGTACGAATTTCTCATTACTAACTCCTCCGACAAATTCATCGAATTTTCAAATTAGATTCACGACTGACAGAATTAATAATTTATTACCTCGTTATTGTCAATTCATTGTTGAACTTTCATTTATTTATAATTACAAGAATTCATTAATAACAAAGTGAATTAATTTCATTTACTTTTCATCATCAATTTCCATGTCCAGAATTGCATAAACGACCTCATACCTCGTTGCGGCTTGTCCCCAAGGGGGTCTTTACCCTCATTTCCACACATTCATTTACTTTTCCCCTACCTCCATCCATTTATTTTTATCATCAATTTAAAACATGTCGAAACATCAATTTTTATCATTAAATCCCTTCATTTCTTCATATCATGTCGGTGCACTTTTTCAACCCCTAATTTACTCCAGTAAATCCTCAAATTTTGCTTATTTACTCCCGCAAATCCTCAAATTTTGAAAAGTGATTTATACTAAAAATAAATCGACCCGGTGCACTTTTCATTTACCCTAAAAATCATGAAAATCATTAATTTTCATCAAATTTTCAACATAAACACCCTCATTTCCTTATCTCGACATCGAAATCAACGAAAAACAAAAATAACAACTGTTTACAAGAAGTATTTCATATAACAATCAATGCAATATCTTTCACGTAAATTCCATTCCTTTACGAATGCATTTAAAAAATCATTGTACAAAATATCACGTGTTTTATCAATAAATTTTACTGATAATTTATATTTTAACGTAATCATATATTTATAATCTTTTAATTGTTTTGAATAAACGTTTTTCTTAATTATCACATTTTCTTTTCTATTTATCCAATATTCGTCTAATAATTTTTTACCAAATAAATAATCAACCTTCATCACATTGTTTGGCAATTCTTTAAACATTAAATGACGTTTATTATTTTTCCAAACCGTCTCTGGCTCCATTTATCTTATAATTAAAAAATATATATATTTTTAAAATTAAACTTAATCCACAAATGATTTAAAACCGATATATAATCAGGTTAAGAAGAATAAGACCAAGCCCCGCAGGGGGTTGGGCTCATTTATCCTAGCCCGAAGCTGAGCTTGCTCAGCGGAAAGGGCTCATTTGTGTGTGTAGTATCCCCACATTCCTGTTGTCTCAATCTTCGCTCTCAGTGGATTTGGATAAAATAGAATCGCATACATAACATGATGCTTGTTGCTGTTATCTAGTTTGCAAAGACCGATATCTGTGAGAGGAGGATATTTTGTATTATTATTGTCTATCCAATCTGCAAATTGCCGAAAATAAGCCTCTCCCATTTATTTTTTATCCCTTAAAAGGGCAAAAATGAATGTGTCTTTGTAAAGCAAGTTTTTGTGATAGTCGGACGTTTTAACAGACATATTGAATTTTTGAACTGTGACGGGAGTTTACACAGACATACATAATTTTTCGAATGTTATTTTCTTCAATAATACGATTCTACATCTATTATAAATCATTTTTGTTGTATTAAAATCGAAGTCCATCGATTTTTTAGTTCAAAATCACAAAAGACACATAAAAAATTAAATTTTCAAAACTAGACATTGTTCAAGACAATGGGAATGATAGGTCGGACACTTAACGTACAGATTTTAAGAAGCGTATATATCACCTGTAGAATTACAAGAAATTCTATCAGAGAATTAGTGAGATATTTGATGCTCATGTATAAATATTTTATATTAAAATTTAGGTAAAATTTTTCAATTTTTTTGTTAAAATTGTAATTTGTTAGGTATAGTAGCAATGTAGAACAATAATAAATAATGCATTATTGTAACAATTTTTAGTAAAGCTTTATGTTTATATATAGTCAGCGTTTAGAATTTAATGGACACCAAAAAATTCAAAAATAATTTCGCAATTTTTTGTGCAAAGTTCTTGATACTGTCATTGGTTGAACTGAAATATCATATTTCAATGATGTAGTCCATTTTTGTACTCGTATCAATGCATACTCCCGAATTCGAAAAATTTGTGAATTTTTTGAGATGCGTAAATGCACTATCATCTATAGTGCTGTGACATTGATTCTTTTTCCCACAATGATGAAATCTGAACGAATTCGAAATCACAGTTTGAAAACCCTCTGTAGGAAACTCCTACTAATAACATGTTTTGTTTAGCTCTTGTAGTCTGTCATAGTGAAGAAATAGCAAGCTCTAAATTTTAGTAAATTTCGAGATCCAAAATTTGGAAAATTTAGGTATATGTTTTTTGACTGCAAACCTTATGCCGTATGATGGGTATGTGATAACCGACACGCTAAGGTGTAACAACAACATGAAGAAAAATATCGAAATTAAATCTGCAATTTTGCTTTGTTTTTAAGCATTTTTATACCCATAGATACACCCTCAACTGTTTAATACATTAACAGTCTTCTAAAATCCTTGAGTTATACTCTAGGCTTTTTACAGTGAGATTTAGTGATCCGATCATTTTTTGAAATAACGAACTTTTTTCAAACGTTTCTTTTTTATTGATAAAGAAGAGATATTTTTTCCCGAGCTTAAAATTTTCAAATGCTAATGTTCAAGGATCGTTATATATTGTTCATATACTGGTCCTTCTAAGGTCATTATTTTTTATATATGAGTTTTTTTACTAAAATTATATTACTTATCAATGATTCAACGGAAAAGATATCATAAATTCATTGTTATGATGTTATTGTGTGATGAAACGACTCTCATAAATTCTCCAACAAAAGTTATTCACATTACAGATTCCTCTTTCTGGAAGTTTCACAGATCTCAATAATGAAGGGGAAGCCATAATTTAAGCTCCAATACACAGAAATCAATATGTTACCAATAACATGATGTTTTGATCATTATCACTCCAAGAAATGGAAGAAGAAATCAACTATTGTCAAAACTCAACAAAATTCTAAAAAACACAATCCATTATAATCTTTACTAAAAATTATTTCAAATTACATTTGCAAGATCTCAAATAATTAATTGGGATTGTTTGGAGATTTTTCGTTTCAGGAAATCAATTGAGCATTAATGAGGTTGAAGATTCCAAGTAGTGAAGCTCATAGATAGGTTAAGATCGAAAATCACTTATTCATTGAGTCTAAAAATAAACACCATTTTCTTCCTTCGTTAAAGTGAAGATTAAATAATGAGACAAGTAAAATTCGAAGGCTGTTCTGGCTCTTCTAGTTCGCTATCGAGGTCAGCCCAGTCTGGCATTGGCGTATGGAAGTCAAATTCAGGAGTTTGATAGTGAACAGAGTGTAGATAAACTTGAAATTCAACATAAGGATTGGATTTATCCTGGCAATAGTCGCAAGGCCATAGTCCCGTCTTTTCTGCTTGCTTGAGAGCAGCTTTCATCTTCTTAGTATATGCCGCACGTTTGCCACCATACATCTCATCATTAGAGATTGGATATCCAAGGTACTGAAGGTGGCAGCGGATTTGATGCGTTCTTCCTGTTATTGGATGCGCTTCGACTAAACTTTCTTTTCCATTTGTCTTAAGAAGTTTAAAAATAGTTTTGCTTGGCTTTCCTGTTGGCGTAACAACTGTGTGATGCACATTATAGTCAGTTCCAAGAGGCTGTTCACAAATAATTTTGCCTTCTGGGAATTGACCGATAACGCGTGCGACGTATGTTTTGTGGACTTGATCACCTACGAGATATTGATTGAAATTAGTTGCAGAGACCTTATTTTTAGCAAAAATGATGATTCCTGATGTTACGCGATCTAAACGATGAACTACGTGTAAATAAGGTGGCAGTCTCTTAACCATAGAGTTATAAAAGTATCCACCAACAGTATTAACAGTAATTGACGCTGGTTTGAGATATGCGACGTAATTTTCAGTTTCTCCGAGTTTAAGAAGTGGTTTATTGAACACTGGCGCCTCTATGCGCGTGCATGTGTGTTTAATATTGTCTTTTGGGCCAATTCTGTAATCAACTGGAATTGCCTTTCCATTTACTGTAATTTTTCCTTTTCTTATGCGATCTTCGTATTCTTCGCGTGTTGCCATTATGAATTCGCTCGAGAAAACATCAATAAGCTTCTGACCAACCCATCTTTCTTTAGATCCGGCAGTAAAAGTGAATTCATAGGGCTTAATGAAGCGAAAAGGCTCAATAATGACGACATTTGACTCGTCATTGACCTCATTTTCCTGCGAACTTTCTTCATTTATTTCATTTGTAAAAACAGACATTAATCTAAAAAGTGACAAATGTGACATTTAAGGCTAATCAGAATCTAAAATTATTCCGCCGCTTCTTTTCTTTTCAATCTTTTAAAATGAGTTAAGTTTAATAACACTGATATGTTACAGAGTAGTTTGGATTTTCCTGTATAGGGAAAGTTCCGGCTTATTTGGTTTCTTGAATGATTTTTAGAGTCAATTTACTTGAATGATAACTGAAGATGATTTTTGTTGAGTGATGTATCTAAAGATGATTTTTGTTGAGTGATTCTTAAATTTCATTTTCTTTCATGCGTGAAATCTAAAGATGATTTTCATTTGTGGTGTATAAAAGTTGATTCTTGAGAGCGACATCTAAAGTTGGATTTCATTTTAATTGAATTCGAAATATAATTTTGGGTGAATTAAGACAAATAGCTGATATCATTTTCTCTGTTATTTTTGAATTTATTGTTCTCAAATTTTTCTTTAACACTTGTGGCGACTCTGACACCGAAATGCTTATTATCATGGATATTATTACCTTCAGCAGAAACACCAGGTGTCAAAACTTGAATGCCGCATGCTCCATTTCCATAAATATTGCATTTTGAAACACTTCCGTTGCTTCCTTGTAAAAATGCAACTCCAGAAATTTTGCAATTATAAATTTCACATCCGATAACTTCCGCAGAACCTTTTTCACCAACAACAACAGCGCTTTGTTTTTCATCATATAATTTTGAATTCTCAATTTTGATTGCACATCCTAAACTTGCCATTACACCAATGCCGTATTTTGTGTTTGATAATTCACAAGATTTAATTGATATATTTGAATTTTCGCGTCCTTCAATGTGTGAATTCATATTTCTACTTAAAACGCACTTCGTGAATGTAACTTTTGGTTTGTCTGAAATCATCACTGCACCAGAATTGAGATGATCCGTCAAGTCGCACGCTTCGAACGAAACAGTTGTGTTCTCGCTTTCAACTTGGACGCCGAAAGATAAGTTATACTTAAATAGACATTGTTTGACGCCGACGTTTGAACTATCAAAAACGCAGAGACCCATTTTCATGTTTTCCTGGAAGAAGCATTTAGAGCATGTGATGTTTGATTGCTTTACAGACATTCCAGTGCCAGCATTTTTGTTGAACATACAGTTCTCGAAAGATGCTTTTGCGCCTTCAACAATATTTGCGCCAACAATTTTGTTGTCTGTAAAAACGCAACTCAAGAATTTTGAATTTGACTTGCCATGAAGCTGCAACCCTGCATAATGATTGCTTGAGAATGTGCATTCTCTGAATGTTGCAGACGCTCCATTGATATTAATCGAATTTCCATCACTGCCATCAAAAACTGATTGCGAGATATTTATTGTTGCTTTCGGGCAATTGGAGATATGTAGTGAAGATGTTTTTGCTTTCGATATCTTTGTGTGATCAATGACAACGCTTGTGTTTTCTCTTGCAAGTATTCCGATTGCAGCAACATTCTCTATCGTGCATCCAATGCATGAAAATTTGCAGTCAGTTTGAATTTCAATTCCATTTTCTAAAACTTCTGATATAACTGTATCTATGAGACTAAGAGATGCATTGGAGTATGCTATTGCTCCGCAATTCGGAACTTTGACTATCTGAACATTAGATGCTGAAATAGAGGCATTTTCAGTAACTAAAAGTCCTGCTTGGCAATTTCCTGTGAGTCTATCATTAAACATATTGATTTTACTGCCATTTGTAGCAGAAACTAGTGCACTTTGTGAGGCGTTTGTTAGATGACATTCAACAGTTGTGATTTCAAAATTATCAGTAACTGAAATTCCAGCTAAAAAGCCTTCAAGGATACACTCAATTGCGAGGAGTTTTCCAGGTCCTGAACATGCTATTCCACAGCCCTGAGGATGATTGCTTATCACACAACTCTTTAAATAATTATTTGTTGATGAAGTGTTGAGTTCTACAGCATTTTCTCCATTATTATTAAACTGTGTCTTCTCGACACAAATGTAGCTCTCTCCAAGTGCGATAATTCCTGAATCTTTGCAATTCTCAATCTTCGAATTTATAATTTTTAATTGTGATGAATCCGCACAAAGGATGGCACACTTTGACGACTTCTGGACAAAGCAATTGTTTAATTCGACTTTAGCATGACCAGAAACTTTAAGAATCGGACTTTCTGTTGATGTCATTTGTGTATTTATACAGAAAACAGTTCCATTAGTGTGCGTGAGAATGACTGGAACTGCTACAGATGATAATTCACACTGATTGAGAACGATTGAGCCTGATAACAAATTAACTGGTGCTGCAGCTTGATTTGTACCAGAAGTAATCGTAAGAGAGCACAGCTGAACTGCTGATGAATCAATTGTTATCGTATCATCAGAATTTAATGATTTAATTATAACTTTTCCCTCTCCAACGAGTCTTATACGTTTTTTGATGAGAATATTTTCATTATAAATTCCTTCTGGAATGATTATTGTCGAATTGAATGGTACTTTCTCAATGCATTCGGAGATCGATTCTTTATTTTCTATATTTACGTATATATGTTCAGAATGTTCGGGGAATATCGGTAGAGGAGGAAATTCTATTTCATTATATTTGAAATCTCTTTGCATTTCCTATATCAAATATTAATGAAACAGGGTGATGAAGAAAAGTGTTAACCCCTAAATTTTAATAATATTCATTTCAAGACGGATATAAGGCCAACAACATATATAAATCACTTTTTATAATACAACCTTGCAAATTTTTTTAAAATTCGCCTGTTTAATTCATCTTAGAATTTTTACTTTAAATATAGATGATGCATAGTCTTTATTTCACTTTTTATAAAATAATCATTGCAAAATATTTAGTTTTTATAATTGAAAATTATTTTCGCGTTCTAATAAAAAAATTCCGTATAACTCTGTATGTATTTCACTTTTTATAATTATGAGTTTTGTTTTAATATAATTTTCGAAATTTAATTTTCTTGCGCAATGTACATGTTTTATTGCATAGATGTTCGAAATAGGCATATTGAAAGCTGAAATAACTTTTACGATAAATTAAAAAAAATGAATCAAAAAATTGTTGTCGGATTTATTGCAAAAAGGAGAAAAGTGTAACACCAGAACACCTCAACCTTGCGATATTTAGGCGATTTTTCAAGATTGCAGCATAATTCTTTCGGGTGTTGTTTCAGAACAAATTGGACAATACATCACGAGCATTATACAAAACCCGCTCGAAATCGATGAATCATTTCATGTTCTTATTGCTGCATTAGCGATAAAAAATATTTATCTTAAGGAAGTTTTAAGTTCTATTCCTTTAATATCAGATCAAAACAAACACCTTCTTCTGCCAATTCTCACTTACCATTTAATTAACTACCAAGATCTTCCTAACGTAAATTTTGATGATAATTTCATCATTAGCAAAGATATTTTTCTAAATGCGTACAAGAACCGTGATACTGATTGTCTAGCGTTTCAATTCGTTGAATATTTGTTGAATTTTCATCTTTCAGAATTAAGACCGAAATTACGCTTATTTAACGCAAATATGGAAAATATATCCCAATGATTCCCAGAAGAATAACAGAGTTAACAAGAGCAATTTCATCATATACGGAAAAAATTGATCAACCAATGTTTTCAAGAATTGTTGGTGAATTGCAACATTATATTTCTAGGGAAGTTGTTCCAGTAGTTGACGATTTGTCATCAACAGCTGCCTAACTGTAATTATTTATTAACTCAATTCCGAATTCTATCCATGCATTCACATCATTAGCATCATATTTCGATGGTGATATCACTGAACAAGCTCAAAAATACGTAGCATCAAGTATCGAAGAAAAATATTCAAATCGATTACAAGTATCGTTATCGCACGTTATCACATTCTCATATATAGTAGGTATAAGCAGGCTACCGAACAGCAAAGAATTATTCGAAAATTTCAAGAAGGTTGCGAATATGGAAAAAGATTGTTTCCCAGATAGATTAAATGGTTATAATGAAATTGTTGTTCAGCCACTACAAAGATATGATTTAGTATTTGATAAATCCAGTCAAGTTGCTCAAGTTATTACAGGAGCTTGCCAAGAAATTAGAAATATTGTTGTTCTTGGTGAGTATATGTTATTAGATGCTGTTATTCGTAATGAAGCAGTACAAGTAGCATCAGATTCAAAGTATTATCCAGTTAAATATGCAAATATATTGAAAGAATTCAAAACGTCTGAAGCTGCAAAGAAAAACTTAGCAAATAGACGAAATCTACTTGAGCAGCTCAATTCCATGGCAACCGAGTTTCTTAATGCCGTAAAAACATGCCCAGGAGCTTTAATCGGAATTGATTTCGAAAATCTTCAAAAGCCAAATGACTGGAAGTGGCCTGATCCTCCTTTCACTTTGCCAGACACACCTGTGGAAGTCCATAAAATGCTATGTGATCGCCAAGACTTAATAATTAAAGCATCTTTGCTCAGCCAGTTCCAAAACGCTCCAAAGTGCAGATATAAGAATTGCAAAGAGTTTGCGGACAGAATCTGTCCAAATTGCAGAAAACTTGTTCTATGCCAAGATCATTGCGAAGATGGAACTTCATGCCCTATTTGTGGAAATAAAATATCTGTTGTTTTGTTGTACTTAATCAATATATAGTTTTAAGATTTTAATTAAATTAAGAATTATTATAGCGAAAATAGATATTTTTAGGCTAAACAGTATAATTTGTTTATTGTCCGAGGTTCTCGCAGGCAGCCTTTTCCTTGGATTCATTACGCTTAGCGTAGATTTGGTAATTGTCAAGGATGCGCTTGATAACAAGCTTAGCTGTGAACTCTGTATAGTCGGACTCGATCTGCTTGAAGATTCCCATCTCCTTTGGAATCTTGAAAGCGTCGACAGACTTTGGTCTTGTTGCAGAAGAGCCTTCAACGACGACGTCTGGCTCAACCTGGTCCATGAGTGCCTTTGTGATGATGTATGGAGCACCAATGATGACATCATCAACGTACTTGACAGAGAGAACGTTCAAAACACGCTCCTGAAGCGTCATGATTGGCTTTGGACGGTTCTCACCTGGAAGCGGGTCTGGGTGAACGCCGACGACGAGATATGTGCCGAGAGCCTTGGCCTTGCGGAGGAATGAGACGTGACCGGGGTGAAGGAGGTCGAATGTGCCATCGACGTAAACGATCTTGTCATCCTTCGTTGGCTCGCGTGGGTCCGCGAACTGAGAAATACGGTGGGTTGTTGGCATGTAGGAATACAATGCAGATGCGTCACCGGAAATGTTCTTGATCAAGGATGTGTCGAATCCCTCTGGGAGCTGGTCCTTCGGAAGGCGGAGCATACGGCCGATGAGGTTTGTTGTCGAGATAGCTTTTGTTCTTGGGACTGTTGCGAACATGTTGGCGTCCTTAATAGCCTGGTAGCAGTCAACGCCATCGGCGTTGAGAACAAGGTCGTCGCCGTGGATGCATGCTTGGCACTCGAATCTCTTGAGCCACTCGACTTCTGTTGTGTATGGGGCATCTGGGACAGCCTTTGTGACCCACTTGCATGCGCCGACGAGTTCCAACCTCTCCTGGAGCGTAAAAACTGGCTTAGCTTTGTTCTTTGTGACT
Organism: Trichomonas tenax; assembly: GCA_023091735.1. NCBI lineage: Eukaryota > Parabasalia > Trichomonadida > Trichomonadidae > Trichomonas > Trichomonas tenax. The sequence goes on from JALKBU010000927.1 coordinate 13,357, forward strand.
TCTTCGTCGTTGTGAACGCCAACGTAGAGCTCGTCAGCGAGGCCTGCAGCCTGCCTCATGAAGTTGTAGTGGCCGAAGTGTGTCATGTCGAAGCAGCCGTCGCACCAGACGCGGTGGAATCTCTTGCCTTCCATCGTTCAAAAAAAAATGATTCTTTTTCAATTCTCCGATTACTTTACAAAATCTTTCAAATTGGAAATTTTCTGTCACATTTTTCATTTTTTTATCACGTTTATAGAAAATGTCACATTTTGTGGACTTCGTTTTTTTTTATTCGGGCACTTAATATAGCATCTATATGCTGTGTTTAGATTACATTTGGTTTAATTTTTGATCAAATATGGTTATTTCATCAGTTTGAAGATGATTCCTGACAATGTCAGATTTATAAATTTACATGACAAATATTACCTCATTTCAAGGTATGAAAATTTATCAGAACATCATTCAAGCTTATTTGAGAGTTAAGTATGCTTAATAGAATGGACATTAAACACTTATGCACGGCCATAGCAATACATAGTTTCCTATGCCTAAATTTATTTTGAATCATTATGGATTTCAGATGGTCATTAAACTGTCTAAAAATACTTATGCCACATGATGTGAATTATCCCTGCATAGTTACAGAGCTTTAAATTATTTATTTCTTGATGATATTAAATATTTTTCTGTAATACATTAAACTGTCTTAAAATTTGTATAATATTTGATAAATTATATATTCACAAAGAATTAAAGCTTTAAATTACTTATTTCTTGAAGATAGAAATATTTTTCTAAAAGACATAAAACTGACTTATCACAGATATTACATCTTATATACAATATACTCTCAAAGTACCAGTGCTAGAAATCAAAATTTGAAATTGAAATAAAAAATATTAATGTGCTAGGAAGGATTTGAAGATAAATTTGAGAATAATTCAATAAAGAGAACACAAACACCCGAATAAATCGCAAAATCTAAAATGAGACCTGTCACTTTTCATAATGTTTGCTAATCTAACAGGCGGAAACAAGTTTTCTATAGGCGGAACGAAGCCTGTTGGCCCCACTGTCGAAGAGGGGTCTTTGATTCAAGATTTAGAGGTCGAAGCGAGAAACATTATAATCGACACATATCTAAAAGGCGTAAATCTCTACGCAAAGGAGAAACCAATCGACGGATTGGACTCCCTCGGAAAGAAATTAAGCGATTTGTCAGAGGATGCAACAAGAATTATTCAGCACACGCTTCTACATTTAGCAAATGAAGTTGATCATGGAAATGCTGCGATAAGAGAGGCCCGCGATGAATTAGATACTTTCCATCGCGATTTTACAGATGCTTTACACCCACATAGTTTTCCTTCACCGTTTATTTCGAGATTTACTGATATTTTACAGCAAAGATCTAAAAATATTACAGAGGCTATAACAGCATATGAATCCAAACTACAATCCACAGAGCAACCAGACAGTCCTGCAGTTCTTGTTCAAGTTTTGAACGAACAATATAACGCAATCATCAGATGTTCAGCGAGAGTGTCAGAAATACAGAGAAAATCACATGAAATACGTAATATATTCGAAGAAAAGCTCGAAAAACGTAAAAAACAGAATCCAAATATTTCAGCATTAAAACTTCAAACAGACGGTCGCGAGAAGCAGTCAATCATAGATTCTATAGAAACATCATACGATCAATATGTCGAAGAACGTAAGAGGTTAATAGAGAAGCGCGATACGACAACAAACTTCTCTCAGGAATGCGCTGTCGAAGTCAAGAAAGGATTTGGTGGATTTGGTAGCAATACTAGATTTGGATTTGGAAATAAAACATTTGGTAGCGGCTTTGGTACAGGTACTGCTTCATCTACTGCTCCTAAAACAAACTCCATCAAAGGCACACAATAGAAATTATATTTATGTTGTCATTTAATAGAATTTAAACTTATCTATACATTTATATTTATACTTCTCTAACACCAAATTTTTAATCTATACACACAAATCAGAAAATTAAATATTCATTTGTGGCTTTACTTTTTTTCTTGTTGACCTTTTTGAGTTTTGCAATTTTTAACGAGTAAACCCCCTTCCTGGACGAATCTGATGAAACATTTGCGTGCTTTTTGTGGGTGCTGATTCTAGTGGTGCAATCTGTTTCATGATCTTAGCAAGGTATTACTTAATCATGATATGATTACAAATCATTAATGGGCTTCTGTTATGAATCTCTTTGATGATTATAACAACTACATCTCACTATTATAGCGTTCGCTCGCTTATTTTTGCTAGAGTTCCCCTAGAAAAATCAAAAAAAATAGAAAAGAAAAAATACGCTACGCGCGGGAGTCAAACGGCATTCCTTTGCCCATTCATCGAGCATACCTAAAGTTATGCTACCTCAAGTTCCCATAAAATTTGCTCATTGGTAATATTACATGTCAAATTTTCGACTTTACATGACAGATAACAGATAATACGTGTCGAAAATGGTGACTTTTGTTATTTTACATGTCACAATTCGCTGAAATCTCATAGAGGCATCGAGATCCTCAAGTTAAATAGACAAGCAAATGCTATAAACATACTCAGCGGCCCTGAAAAGCACGTAAATGTCTTCTCAGTTTGGCTTGATAGGGGGGTTTACTCGTTAAAAATCGCAAAACTCAAAAAAGTCAACAGGAAAAAATTCAACCTTCATTTGTTTATCGAAATTATATCAAAAAGTTAAAGAATTATTATCTGCTACAGCCATATATATATGAATGGAGCAAACAATTGATTGATACAAACAAAATAATTTTTAAATCATTTGATTCATTAATATTTTTATCATAGTTCGCTGGCGGAAGAATAAGTTCATCAAATTCATCATGAACTCTAATCTCGTGACGATTGTATTCTTCTTTAGCCATCTTAAAGCGCCGAGTGACTTTTGTCTATAAAGATATTTTTGAAATTCCTTGTTCGATGACATTATCGAAGAATGATGATTCAAATGTGATTATTTCTTCATCAACAACTGATATTAGACTTATATAATCACCATCAAATTTGGAATAATAAATATAATCAATGTATGGCATAATATGAGTTTCTTTATGAAATGGAACAACTTTGTGATTTTTGAGACAAACGTATTCTCCTGTTCCTGGATCTCTCATGCAAAGCCCATACAAATCACCCTCAATGATTGATCTTAATATATTCTGGATATAAATTGTTTCTTCTTCTCCTTCGCAATTGAAAAGCTTTAAAATCTTTTCTCTCATTTCCAAAACTTCGATCATTTCTTCATAATCAACATTATAATCGTAACATATTTCTTTGGATTTTTCTTCTTCGAAAGCATCAATAAATCTTAGCATTGCTAAATGATCAGACTCTGTATCATTTGCCATAAATGATTTTAATATTGATAATATCGAAGCAACTGATTTTTCGCATTTGAATTCTTTTGCTTTTAACATCGATGCTGTTATTTCAACTGGTATTGGATATTTTACAACTTCTTTTCCTTTATCTGTTAGCATTCCAATTATATCTATAAATCCATTAAAATAAAGTTCTTTAATGGAAGAAACAACCATTGGATTATCGCGAAAAATCATTGGTAATTTTTCATGAGATTGGTTCAATAAGTGAAGCATAAATGCTACAATTTGCTCTCTTTTCTGCTTCATATTTAGTTATTTGCTGCTTTTCTTTGATGTTTCTTTCATATTCTTGAATGTATCTTTCTCTTGTACAAAAACCGGAATCAATACAGAAGAAAACATTATCTGCATATATGCAATAGCCATCAGATATTATGACCTTTCTTGCCTTAATAAATGAAAGCTTGTTTTTGGCTTTTTGTATTTCAAAATCATCGATTTTATCATTGATTAAAAGAATAAAGGATATTCCAATTCCATTCGTTTTTCCTGTTCCATTAATGATATTTTCTTTTACTATATTGGCTATTCTTTCATCTGGCACGAAAATAAGTATTGATTTGCTATAATCTTCTGTTTTGTGAAGATGAATTGTTCTCATTACAATCTCATCGACTTAATTTTCAATCGGATCTTCTGTGAATGCTTTTTTAATATTTTTCCTTTCTGAAGAGAATCTAAATGAAGCTCCATCTGTAGTGTTCTGCATCTTGATTAGCTTAGACATATTTGGAATATCAGATATATATTTATACAACATATCTGCTTCACTTTTGATTTGATTAGTGTATCACATCAAGAATTTAACTTTTTGCAGTATTTCGGGGTATGGAAAGATATTAGATAAGAAACTCACTGGTGTTATATACAACACAAGCTCCGCATTTAATTTTAACTTTCTGAAATCATCCAATTTGCTGATATATTGAAGATTTTGGTTGAAATAATTTTCATTAATATTAACATCTATATCATGGACAACAATCGCTATTTTACCAGGCTCGAATACTTCTGGCAGTGTTGTTAAAAATAAAGGCAATTCATATAAATATTTTTCATTTTCAAAATAAAATACATGATGATCATGTTTTTCTATTGTAGATATGATTTCCAGTTTCTTCTCATCGAAAATATCTAAAGAGAAGAAATTATCATTTTTGATTTTGTTTTGAATTTCATTAACATTGCAATCATCAATATGCATCTAGAATTATGTCTTTTGGTCTATTTTGAGCTGTATATTGATGAAATTAATGTCCAGTGATTAAACAACTTCTTGTTGTAGAGAAAAATAATAAAAAAGTGTCTTCTTAAAAAACTCATAAAAAATCATTTTTAACCAATAATGGAAACAGTTTGAACTGATGATGGAAGCATCTTCAAGAATTGTTGAACATCAGCTCTTGCAACACCATTCTTAATACCGACACATCCATTCCAGCAGACCCACATTCCATCTGGAAGTCCTTCAACCTTTTCCTCGTAGTTGAGTTTGCCCCAGATGTGCTTAGCAACGATGTCCTCAGGATCAATGCTGTAGAACATATCGATGAGTGGAACACAGACCTTTGAGTATAAAACTTCTTGGCCTTCCTGTTCAACTTTGATGCCGATGTATGGGTTCGTAATCTTGTTTGCTGTGAATGTAACCGCGTGATTAACCTTCTGTCCATCATTCAAGTTTGTAATAACCCATGGACTGATCTGGTGTGGTGTGAATGTTGGTGGAACTTCGAAGAAGACTTTGAGCTGCGGTGTAACTTGCTGAACACTGATTCTAACATCTAATGAAATACTCTTGTTCATTGATGCTATGTTTGTGGCGACTTCAACGCTTAATGCGTGGCTCTGTGGTGAAATCCTGTGGAATGGCCTTGTAGCGCAGAATGGCTGAATCTTATCAATGCTGCTAAGTCCAGCACTTAAGTAGCCGATATCCTTTGTTGCGCACAAGAAGAATGGATCAACGAGCGTATTTTCGCCTGTCAATGGGCCAATTCTAAATGAGTTAATTAATGGTGCTTGCAATTCCTCTTCGATATCTTCCAATTCATCGGACTGAGCGAGAGCACCAATGCATCTTGTGAGGGCGACTCTAACTAGGAGCGGAATCCTGTCGTGGATCTTGATGTTCTTGAAATCGATGACATCCGGATATTTGACGAAAAGATTTGGGAAAAGAAGAGTCTTCATCTGCTGTACTAAGTTAGATTTGAAGTTGATAGGAGCGAAGTATGAAAGATAAATCAAAAGCATTGCTCGAACTCTGTCATCTGTGATTGATGTTGAGATATCAATAAGTTCCTAGAAATGATCAATTGTGTATTTGTTTGTATCCAAGAGGTACTGGAAGGCAGCGCCTGCAGCAACATACCATGAGCTATCCTTTCTAGCCCATGTCAATAATTTCTTGATATCTCTGATGTGATTCGTTTCTTCCTTGATGCCCATGATGCATGAGACAGCGACGAGCTTGCTGAAGTAGTTTGGATTGACTCCTGGCTGCGAGGAGCGGTCCAAAATATCGCTGAGCTGGTTGTACATTCGTGCAACTTTCGCGAAAAGCGCAACAAGCTTGAAATCTGTTTGTTCTTGTTCATTGAGGAGCATTGTTGTGATTGTTTCGAAGAATGGCTTTGCTTGATCTGGTGCACCAGCAGCGACAATGACTTTCAGCGCCGCGAGGAATAACTCAAATCTTGAGCCATTGGAGAATGGATTCTTGATGATATCGATGTAGAGTGGAAGAACAACATTGAGTGGAATGCTAATGAACGGAGTGAAATTGTTGGCAAGTGGAAGAGATTCAAGAATATAACAAGATGTCGAAATTGAAGAATGCAAAACAATGCCGATTCTCTGTGGAATAGTTGGCTGCGTGTAGTTGAGAATGAACTCGACCTGTTTCTGGTTAATAAGGTGACCAAGAACAGGAAGAACATCGAATAATTGCCCTTTATATGGCTCCAATGTCTCGTGGATCTGTGGATAGTCAACAGAGATCAAGAACATGATCCAGTTTACTGTTAGAAAGACGAGCTTTGGGCTTTTTTCTGTAAGATTTGTTAAGATCTGTTTGATCAAGTTATCAGTTATATTAATGTTATCTCTAAATTTGTACATTGCGGAAACGGCTGCGAAACGGATTTCAAGATTTTTAGACCCGAGGAATTGATTGACAAAATGTAATGAGTTAAATTCTTGTAATATCGTGGAAATCGGCGCAGCAACAAGACATGTTAAGAATTCTGCAGCAAATTTCCATGTTGGAGAAACTTGGGATTTGAAATTCGAGAATAAACCCGCCCAAAAGTCATCAGGAAGTTCAAGGTTGCTCATTGCGAAGAAGATTCGCTGCTTGTGATCATCCTTGACTTTAGGAAGAGTTAAAAACTGCGATATGTGATTAGAGCAAAATGATGCATCAATTTGCGGAGATGTTGCGAGATATTCGATATATTCAACAAATGCTTCGTGACCGCGCGGAATGTTTTTATTATTCTGAGATTGGACAGGGACGTCGTCGAAAGGAAGTTTGCCTTGATACATCAGAATAGAAAATTGGTAAAAGTGTCATCGTCTATAATGTTCCTCTCAAGATTTTAGGTTATCTCATAAATGCATGAATATATTTTCACTTTTTGCAATATAATATCTGTAAAATTTGAAGTTTTTCGAAAGCTTTTTATTATTAATTATTTTTTGGGACTGGGACAAAATAGAACAACGTGCTTTTCTGACATGTAAATTATGTTTGACATATAGAGTCAGAATGTCAAATATAAAGGAAAGTGAAGTGTTTGCGCGGGAAAAATGGAAAAGTGTCAATA